>JAHTLZ010000274.1:15399694-15445173 GCA_023846285.1 Phrynocephalus versicolor | reverse complement strand
TTATTATTATTATTATTATTATTATTATTATTATTATTATTATTATTATTATTATTTAAAAGCCCCAATCAGCTGTAGTGCGGGCCCCCTGCTGGGCACTTGCAGCAAAGTAATAATAATAATAAAATAAAAAAATTAAAATTAAAAAAGGGCCGAGCAGGGGGACTGCATTACTGCTCATTGGGGCTGCCCCCTGCTGGGAAGTTGCAGAAAAATAAAAATAAAAAAATAGTATATTTTTTTCAAAAAAGCACCCAGCGAGGGGGGGCATGCTACAGCTGATGGGGGGATTCAAAGCCCCATCAGCTGCACTTCGGGTCCCCTGCTCGGTGCTTTTTTATTTTTTTTATTTTTTTTTTATTTTTTTATTTTGCTGCAATTGCCCAGCAGGGGGCCTGAACTACAGCTGACTGGGGCTTTTTAAGAAATGTTAATATAACTTAAAGACTTCTGTGCAATAGACATTTAGTAATACTGTATACAATAGTACAAGTTTCAGAGAAGATAGCCATGTTAGCTTTTTCAAGAATTTAGGCAAAAATCAAAGAAAAACAGAACAGAACAGAATATGTGGCACCTTAAAGACTAACTTTCATATTTTAATGTAACGTTTCATGGACAAGTCCACTTCTTCAGACATAGAGCAGCCCAAGTAAGGCCTTCAATAAGGTTCCCCATGGTATTCTTGCTAAGAAGTTAGTAGGAAGTGGGATAGATAGTGCTACTGTTAGGTGGATTTGTAACTGGTTGACTGATCGCACCCAAAGGGTGATCATAAATAACCTCTCATCAGCTTGGAGAGACGTGACCAGTGGGGTGCCCCAGGGTTCTGTTCTGGGTCCAGTGCTGTTCAATATCTTTATTAATGACTTGGAGGAAGAAATAGAGAGTATGCTAATTAAATTTGCAGATGATACCAAATTGGGAGGGGGTTCTAATTCCCTAGAGGACCGGAAGAAAATCCAAAAGGACCTTGACAGATTAGAATGCTGGGCCAAAGCTAATGGAATGGATTTCAACAGAGGGAAATGTAGGGTGCTACATCTAGGTAAAAAGAATGAATTGCACAGATATAGGATGGAGGACACTTGGCTAGAGAATAGTACCTGTAAAAGGGATCTGGGAGTCTTGGTGGAACACAAACTGTGCCACTCTATTCTGCTCTGGTCTGACCCCACCTGGAGTACTGTGTCCAGTTCTGTGCGCCTCAGTTTAAAAAGGATGTTGACAACCTCGAGCGGGCACAGAGGAGGGCGACCAGGATGGTTGAGGATCTGGAGGAAATGTCTTATGAGGAACGGCTTAGGGAACTGGGAATGTTTAGCCTTTCAAAAAGAAGACTGAGAGGGGATATGATAGCTATTTAAATATTTGAAAGGATGTCATATTGAAGAGGAAACAGGTTTGTTTTCCCTGGCTTCAGAGACTAGGACTCGGGGCAATGGTTTCAAACTACAGGAAAAGAGATTCCATTTGAACATTCGGAAGAACTTCATGACAGTTAGAGCTGTTCGGCAGTGGAATATGCTGCAACGGAGGGTGGTTGAGTCTCCTTCTCTGGAGGTTTTTAAGCAGAGGCTGGATGGCCATCTGTCAGAAATATTGTGAAGGGGTTCCTGCATGGCAGGGGGTTGGACTAGATGGCCCATGAGGTCTCTTCCAACTCTATGATTCTATGATTCTATGATTCTAGCTGTAGCGTGGGGGCCCTGCTGGGTCCTTGTAAAACAAACAAACAAACACTGACCAGCCCGCCTTGCTGGGCTGGTTGGCTTATGTAAAAAAAAAATGAAATGAAATGAATAATAAAAAGAAACAAAATGAGGGAGAAACAAAAAATGAAATAAAATGCCATTTTGGCATTTTGTGCTCATCTCTAATTGTTTGTATACAGCTATGAAAACACAGAGATAAGAACATGTAAACACCGGCTTTTATTATGTAATCAGTGAAACAGCAAGAGAAAAAGGAAAGAACAGAAAACATCTAGTTCTGTTGAGACATCTACTGGAGAAGGACATAATATTTAGAAACTGCTTTAATGTGCTTTAATCATGGTACATCTTGACTTTAAAGAGTTGAATAGAGATTTTATGGCATAATTGATGATCAAATGTGTTAAGTTAAAAGGGTGTGTTATGAAGGAAGAGCTGGTAGTTAATCGGTAATTGGTAGTTGTAATCAAATCAAATTTTATTATACAGTCATAGACCCAATTATTTGACAGAAGAATCAAGGACTACATGACTACACAGAAGCAAAGACACAATGCAGAGCCTTATTAGTTAAAATATAGTTGTAAAAATGTTAACCCGTACAGAATGGAAAGATTTAATGTACCTTCATGGTTATAGAAATTGAGTTTCTTTTTTCTTTTGAAATATATTTGAGCAAAATCGTGGTGGCAAAAGGGAAAAAAGGTCTAAGCACGTTAGTTGTAGTAGACCCTTTTCAGGAGCTGCCATCAAATTTCAAATGATGACAGTTACTTCACATCCACTCTAGTCCCGGGAGGAAGTTTGTTGCGTGTTGATGTCAGTTGCAGTCACGTAATCTTCTTCCGGTTCTTTCCCTGTTCCCGTGTACGCACGGGCATAACGGATGATACCGACATGACTATTACCGCACGTTCTCGTTCTGTGATGAGATGTGAAATTCCATGTCTTTGTTCTCCATTTTTCCCCGGACCCGATGTTCCATTTTTCAATGTTTCGATTCACCGAAGCCTTGCCTTCAATGCGTTATGGAGCTAAGTTTGAGGCATTTGTCTTTTAATCTCTCTTCACTGTGTTACTGACTCCATGTACTGGTGAACGGCACTTTGCACTCCTGCCACTAGATGGAGAATCGCACGTTGCGGGAGGAGACTGACCTCACGTGCTCTCATATCAGAATGAGAAGCGAGATGAGGAGATTCCCGAGGCCAGGGAGGGGAATCTCTCACCCCACTTAAATCGCAGTTCAGGGGGTGTGGTCAGGACGAACTCCCTTTGTCCCACAATGGATGTGCGGTTAGATTTCTTCGTACCGGTCCCCAGCAGGACCGCGAACAGTGATGAGATGGACGTGAAGTATCAGCCTATGTCTCACACTTAAGCAGGTGTGAGAGGAAGTTGTGTGGCTAGAAGAGAATATGAAGAGAATAGGAGTACAAAACTGAAACAAGAAAACATAGAGAATAAAAGAAAAGTTGTGAAAGCCTCAAGCAAGATAGAGTTAAAAGTGTACAAAAGTAACAAAGAACTGGAAACAAGGACGATAAATAAGAAACAAACTGACAATTCTTTAATAAACTTGGAAATGAGAGCAGCATACCTGCTGTGTCTGTGAAGATTCTCAGTCATCCAGGTGAGTTTATCTGGAAGATGAGTCACGGCAACTGGACTTCTTTTTCTTGAGAGATAGAAACGTTTCGCTGCTCATCCGAACAGCTTCATCAGTCTGCGTAAAGCTAGTTGTGAGTCTTCCATCTTATAGTCTGCTTTGACCTCTTGTCACCCTGGTCTGAAATATGGACAAAACAGCAACAAGAAATACAGTACCGCTAGACCAGGTACAACTGTAATGTGCTGAGTTGCGCTTCAGGGGGCATGGTCACAATTTATTTTGAATATAGCGTGACAGACGTGGGGGAACAAGTTCACCTTCATTTTTCTCTATTACTGACATTGGATACTGGTTTAGAATTGAAATGGCTTCCTTGAAGACAAAAGGAAAGGAGAGGCAAAATGGGTATCATCAATATCCAGGAGTAGAGATGGGCACGACTTGGCGAAATTTTCGTTTCCGTTTCCGTTCCTCGTTTCCGTTACGGAACGGAAAAGGAAACGACAATTACTCCGCCAGAACTCAAACTCGAACCGAAAAAAGAAAAATTGGGTCTGATTTGTCGTGTTGTTGTTCCTGGCATCGCGCGATCGCGCGATGCCAAGCGGCACAGAAAAAAAGTTTTTAAAAGCCCGATTCCTGGCCAAAAAAGCAGGCGAAAATATGCCTGCCTGAGGGCACCTACCCGAGGGGTGGTTTCTGGGGGGGGTCCCCACTCCAGCCTCCCCCCCTGTCCTGGGCTGCTGGTGGTACCAGGGTGGGGGGCATCCTCGGCGTAATCCATTTGCCATGCGGTGCGGGGGGCAGATGCAAAATGGCGACGCAATATTTTTTTTAAATCGTGGTCCAAAAACCCACCAAAGCACCACAGAAACATGCGAAAATTAGCTATTTTATCTGCTTGAATTTTTACAGTAGCAGCAGTGGGTTTTTCTTGCAACAAAACGTCTCCGTTGATTTTATTTTATTTTATTTTTATTTTTATTTTTTTACACGTGCGCAATGATGGGCTGGCCATGGGATGGGACCATGCAAATTTTTGGACCCATTCCACCAATCGCATGGCCAGGTTGTGACTGACACTTCTGGAATCTGGATGTGCAAGAGGGTATAAAAAGCCAGGGCACTCCCCAGAACAGTCGCAGTCCGGGCTTGGAGTGGGTGGGAGAGGGCTGTGTGTAGCTGTCTGCTCTCTGCTGTGCGAGTAGTTTCGATTTCGCGGTCGCTGAGCCTTTAGATTCAGTTAGGCAGGCAGGGAGGGAATTCAATTGAATTTTTAGGAATAGGAATTTGGAAATATTTCATTCCCTGTCTGCTGTGGGGAATAGCAAGCAACGCAGTTCATTCCTGCAGTTTGTCAGGAAGTTTTTTCTGATATTGGTTTAGGTTTGACTGGGGGGGGGGAGGTGTGGATTGAGTATACTACCATTCAATATTTATTTTCTATTTTCCAAAGTTCATTTTTTCATTCCATTGCTAGCAGTTTTGTTTATTTTCTCCTCACCTTTTTGTGAGACAGAGGGAGAATTTATTCCATTAGTGCTTCAACAGGGGAGGTTTCTTGGAGGGGAGTGGATTTATATTATATATACTCTACCATTTATTTTCTATTCTATATTCAAAAGTTCATTGGCAGCAGGCAAGGCAACAAGTTATTCCTTTACCCTGCCTCCATCAGTGCTGCTGTGCTTCAGGCTGGGAATAGCAAGCAAGCCTATAGCAGTTCTCTCACCTTTTTGTGAGACAGAGGTGGAGGGGAGATGGATTAAAGCATCAAAACAAAACAAAACAACAAAAAAGTATAACAAGCACGGCAGCCAGGGTGGCCAGCCGGTTCAGCATCAGCTTCAGCACCAGCAGCATGATTGACCAAGAGAAAAAAAAAGAAATATATTGCATTCTGCCCACTTTGTTTGCTTTAGGATGCACTAGTCTTGTGCAGCAAGTCCATCACCCAGTTTAACAAACTGTTTTTCGCCTGCTCTGGGTCATTTGCGGGACCCTCACCCGCCGCGCACCTGCGCGCCCGCTCCTCCCACCTGCCGCTGCTGCCGCCCGCACATGGACCCCCCCGTCACCACCGCCCGCCCTGCCCCCGCACCTCCCTGCCCCCGCAAAAATAGTGCCAGTCGCGCCGGACGTCAAATTGCGCGAAATCGCGGCGGTAACGACAAACGGCAAACGACACGACGAAATGACAAATTTTTGAAAAAATTCACGAAAAATGGAAACGAGCCGAAACGGACCCGTCCTGAAAAACGACAACTCAAAAAAATTTTTTTCCTGGTCGTGCCCATCTCTATCCAGGAGGCACCAAAACCCCAAATCTCTCCCACTGGCTTCATATATGTGATAGATAGGCATGAGGGATAGAATTTAATCCCAGGGGACTCCACAAGTCAAAGGGCTAGACATCAAATAGAAATCCCCTGTCAGAAGTTTCTGAACTCTCACCACCTGCCAGGAGAGACTGAAGCCATTGCAAAACAATGCATGCAAGTCCCATCCTAGAGAAACAAGCCATGGGATTACCATTGTTATTAGTAATAAAAGCTGCCCAGAATTCCTGGGGGCCAATAGAAACATACTTCCCCATCTCAGTCCTGGCATAGGGCATCTATCAAAGTCTATCACACAGACAGTCCTGCAACCAGAATGAAACACATCCAAATCATAGAATCATAGACTCCTAGAGTTGGAAGAGACCTCAAGGGCCATCCAGCCCAACCCCTGCCATGCAGAAACCTCCATCACAGTACTCCTGAGTCCTGAAAGATGGTCATCCAGCCTTTGTTTAAAAACCTCCAAAGACGGAGACTCCACCACCCTCTATAGCAGCATATTCCACTGCTGAATAGCTCTAACGGTCTGGGCGTTCTTCCTAATGTTTCAATTGAATGTCTTTTCCAGTAGTTTGAAACCATTGCCCGGCCCTAGTCTCTGAAGTCCCCTCTTCCTTTTTAATAATTAAATATGGCTATCATATCCCCTCTCAGCTTTCTTTCTGTAAGAGTAAACATCCCCAGCATCCTAAGACACTCCTTGTAAGACAGTTCTTCTAGACCTTTAACCATCCTGGTTTGCCCTCCTCTGGACCCATTCAAGGTTGTCAACATCCTTTTAAAATTGAGGTGCGCAGAACTGAACACAGTACTCCAGGTGGGGTCTGACCAAAGCAGAATAGAGTGGTACTATCACTTCCCTTGAGCAAAGAATCATAGAGTAGGAAGAGACCTCAAGGGTGATCTAGTCCAACCCCCTGCCATGCAGGAACCCCCATGACAGGATGCCTGACAGATGGCCATCCAGGCTCTGTTTAAAAATCTTCAAAGAAGGAGACTCCACCATCCTCTATGGCAGCATATTCCATTGCCGAACAGCTCCGTCATGAAATTCTTCCTAATGTTTTAGTTGAATCTCTTTTCCAGTAGTTTGAGGCCATTCCCCTGCGTGCTAGTCTCTGAAGCCATGGAAAATAAACCTGTCGCTTCTTCAATGTGACATCTTTTCAGATATTTAAACATAGCTATCATATCCCCCCTCAGACTTTTTTTTGAAAGGCTAAACATTCCCAGTTCTCTAAGCCGTTCCTCATAAGACGTTTCCTCCAGATCTTCAACCATCCTGGTCGCCTTCCTCTGCACCCGCTCGAGGTTGTCAACATCCTTTTTAAATTGTGGCACAATGAAATGGACACAGTACTCGAGGTGGGGTCTAGCCAGAGCAGAATAGAGAGGTACTATCACTTTCCTTTATCTAGACATGATGCTTCTGTTGATGCAACCAAGAATCGTGTTGGCTTTCTTGGCTGCCGCATCACACTGCTGACTCATGTTCAATTTGTCGTCCAGTAAGACTCTCAGATCCCTTTCACGGGTACTAATTTCCAGACAGGTGTCTCCCATCCTATATTGGTGCAATTCATTCTTTTTACCTAGATGCAGCACACTACCTTTCCTTCTGTTGAACCCTATTCCATTAGGTTTGACCCAGCACTCTAATCTGTCAAGGTCCTTTTGGATTTTCATCCTATCCTCTAGCAACCCCACCCACTTTGGTATCATCTGCAAATTTGATCAGCCTACTCTCTATTCATTCTTCCAAGTCATTAATAAAGATATTAAATAGCACCGGACCCAGAACAGAACCCTGGGGCACCTCACTTGTCATGTCTCTCCAAGCTGACAAGAAGCCATTAATGATCACCCTTTGGTTGCAATCAGTCAACCAATTACAAATCCATCTAACTGTCTTTAGACATCTACTAACTTCTTAGCAAATATACCATGGGGAACCTTATCAAAGGCCTTACTGAAATCTAGATAAGCAATATCCACAGCATTTCCCTCATTCACCAGACCTGTAATTCTATCAAAGAAAGAGATCAAATTGGTCTGGCATGACTTGTTTTTTTAAAATCCGTGTTGACTTCTCGCAATGACAGCATTACTAGTTAAATAATTACAGACTACCTGCCAGGAATTGAAGTCAAGCTGACTGGACCATAATTATTTGGGTCTTCTCCCCCCCCCTTTGAAGATAGGGACATGATTCACCTCCTCCAATCAATGGGGACTTCCATGTTCTCCAGGACTTCTCAAATATTATTGACAATGGTTCTTTTAATATCCTTGGATGTAATTCATCTGGCCCAAGTGTTCCTGTACTACCTCCCTACCTATTCTATGTTGCAATTTCCATCCTACCTCATCTACTCTTTGTCCCAACAGAACTCTTTTTTCCTTTCTGGAGAAAACTGAGGCAAAGAATGTGCTGAGTAGTTCTGCCTTGTCCCTGTCTCTGGTTAGTAATTGGTTATCCTCACCTCATAGAGAGCCTATCATTTCCTTATTTTTCCTTTTGCTGCAGACATAACTTAAAAAACCCTTCTTACTATGTTTAATCTCTCTGACATGTCTAATTTCATGTCTAAAGTGCATTCCCATTTTTCAATTTCCTGTACATGGTTTTTTGTACTTAGCTGTGTTGAAAGTTATTTAGTCAACCATTGTGATTTCTTTAGACATCTCCCATTTTTTCTTATTGTTGGAACAGTTTTAGATTGTGTCTTTAATATCTTTCCTTTAAGGAACTCCCACCCATCTTGGACTCCCTTCTCTTTCATTGATTTGGCCCATGGAATCACAGCCAACAATTCCCTAAGTTTACAAACATTGGCTTTCTTAAAGTCCAGGATGCTTGTTTGGTTATGCTTAGCTTCCCCTTCCCACAGTATAACAAATCCCAAAAGAGCATGATCACTTCTACCTAAAGATCCCACCACTTTGACCCCATTATCCCTACTGGATAAGATCAGATCTAAAATGGCTGTTCCTCTTGTTGCCTCCTCCTTCTGGACCATGAAATTATCTGCATGGGCCAAAAGGGATTTGTTAGACCTTGTATTCTTAGCTGATTTGGACTGCCAGCATATATCAGGATAGTTAAAATCTCCCATTAGTACTACATCTCTCCCTTTTGACTGTAAGGCCATCTGCTCACAGAAGGCATCACTGGCTTGGGGGATCTATAATATATCCCCACAGTGACATCTCTCCCATTTTCTCCCCCTTAATTCTCACCGAAATACTCTCAACCTGATTTCCCAGGTGTATATCCTGGATTTCTTCACCAGTATAAATGTCCTTAACATATAAAGCTACACCTCCTTCTTTTCTGCTAGGTATGTTCCTTTGAAACAGGCTATACCCTCCAATAACTACATTCCAATCATAAGTCTCATCCCACCAGGTTTCAGTGATGCCAAATATATCATATTTATTTTGCTGTATTAGGAGTTCCAGCTCCTCCTGTTTGTTTCCCTATAGCTGTGTATTGGTGTAGCAACATTTGAGGCTGTGTGTCTTTCTTACAAGGCCTTTGCTTAACCTATTTTTCCTCACACTGTTGGTCTGTAATACTCCTTGTCCTGCTCCTACTGCAACATTTGGGTTATTCTTCACAACCCCTTCTGAATCTCTACCTTTAAGAAAGTTTTCTCCTTCTCCCTCCCCCTGACAAATAATCTCTGTCAGGCAGAAATTCCTGGAGCTGAGAAGCCACCATATATTCAAGTGCATTTCCCAAGACAAGTTCTCAACTTATAAACCAAAAGGGTTGGTGAGACTTGAAATATATCTGTAAGCACCATCCTCTGATACCTCAATTTTAGTTATTCCTATCAAAACAGTAGCAGGGGCATCATGAAGTTAAGGAAGTGGGACCCCTCCCCCCCGGCTGCAATATGAGAGTTAAAAACAAATTGGTCTTGCATGGCTCCCACTCATATCTGTGGATTTCTCATTGACTTGTGTTCAACTGATTGATTAAATGTTGCCCTTTTTTTAACTGTTGTATTATTTGCATAGTTGCTGGTCATTCTTAATTGAAATGCCTTGCCTGTCTTGTGAAGGAAACAGTACTTTGTTTTTTAGTGTTTCTGGATTTCCTCCTATTTCTATTGCCCTGTGATCCTTGGTGCTGAAAGTCTACTGAACAGCAGTGATTTACAGTTTATAAATGTCTCCCTTAATTCCACATTATTTAGAAATCAATACTTAATTTGAATTGATTATGTTTCTGGGCTCTTAGATCTTTTATTAAGAAAAGGGCTGACTCTGTTCCTGGCAGCTGAACATCAAGTTTCTCTCTTTAATGACCCAAAGGGGAAAAAATGGAAGTCATTCTGTTAATTGGAATACACAGCTTTAGACTAGCTGTAAAATATGAGTGTTTCACCTAATTACTACCAGAGAGTCCCATCTGATTTCATTTAGGTACATTTAACACATATATGTTAGAAAGGAAAATCAGAGAAATTGCTTATCTTTTGCTACAGCTTTAAGCCAGTGTCAGTATTTAGATACTTACAGCTAGATGCAAGAAGAAGGAAGTAATGGTCTTTCTGGGAACACAAATCAGTCACCAAAGGGCCTGAATCGGGCATAGGCTGAATTGGCTACTCTTCTTCTTTAGCATCCTAGTTTTTTGGTGGAGGAAGGAGGTGAAAATACTAATAGTGACTGCTGTCACTTAATATAAAACAAACAAAAAAAAGAATTAAGTGAATACTATATAGTAATTTTATTAAGAAAACCGATGGTTGTTATTCATGTTCCTATTAAAAATATTACATGTTATTATCCAGAGAAGCCTGTAAATTAATGTTCCCACATGTACTCACGTGCCTTCCTCATATCCACAGATCTAAAACAAACATACAAACATACATCACAGGTATGGAGGGGGAGAGAAACATATAAGTCTTCACAGATTATAATATTAATACACACATTCTTAAATGAACTATTAAAAAGAAAAGTAGTTTGGACAAGTATAATAGTTGGTCTAGTAAAAAATGGACCCCTGTAATATCAGAGAGATGGGGAAGAGATGTGGAAGGGATGGAAATTTTGAGGTAGGAAATTTGCAGTTGCTAAATAATGACGGGAAGGAAGGACTGTGGAAATAGCAAGGCAGTAGAGAGGCTGGCAGACTTTGTCCAGAAAAAAAAATTAAAAGCTGGAAAAATAGCATGGGCTATGGGGCAGAGATGGGTAGAAACAGCCAAGAAAAAGCATAAGCAGATACGCTTACCTGGGTTCAGAATAAAGAAGCTCAAGATTCCATTTCGTCATTGGTCACAATTCTGAATCCATATATAAATAGTCGTCCCCTGAAAGTCACCAGGTTGATGTTTGGCACAGCCATTCAGAGGAGTTGGTTCCTCAGACCCAAGCCACTCTCCCCAAAGACCCAGGCTCTGATAACCTGTAGAGCTGTCTTGCGTTAATGCATGGAATTCAGTTTCTGCAGCCTGGTCAGGGCCCTTGGGGTGGTGAGGTCTCCCTCATGCCTGCTGGATCCTTTCCCATCCTGGCTCATAAAAACTGCCAGAAAGGGACTGGTTGACTGGGTAGGAGGAGTGGCGACCGCCTCTTTGCAAAAGGGTAAGATCCCGTCATGCTTAAAGGTGGTAATAGGAAGACCACAGTTTAAAAAGCCCTCTTTGGACCACACAATACTTATTTATTATCAATCAATATCTAACATTCCATTATTGGGGAAGGTGCTAGAGCGGATTGTGGCCTCTCAGCTTCAGAGGGTTTTGTATGAGGCAGATCACTGTATCTAGGTCCATTTCAAAATGGGTTCAGGCCTGGTTGAGGGAGGGAGAGAGCTTTGGTCACCTTGGTGTTTGTTCTATGCTGGGGTTCTGTGTCCTTGTTGGTTTTGCTGGAACTCTCAGCAAAGAATGATGGATCAAAAGAAAAAAAAAGAATGTAATGTTACGTTATGCATCTTGGCCGAGTACAGCTAATGTTGCCCAATCAAAAATAACCAACTAGTGTTATATAAATTAAAATGTATAACAAGGGGTGTTTTGTTTTTATTGAAACCTCTTGATTTGTACAGTAGAAAATTGATGCTTCTGAGATGGGCCATATTTCCTGCCAAGGGTCTGGACTGGCATGGTTACAGTTACAGTTGAAGGAGAGCTGTCTGGGCAATTACTAGGCATTTAGACTGGGCAGTGATTGGGGAGGTAGGTATTTGCATATTTGCAAAGATATTTTGGAGCAACTCTTTAAAATTTAATAAATAGCAAGGAGGACATATAAAATTATTCTTGCCTTGGTTTTATTGTTCTTGCCTGCGGCTCTGATCTTCACCACCATAGAAATAAAAAGGACCCTTCTACCAGGATGTTAAAATAGTGTAAGTGAAAACTGCATATGTACAGACACCCAGAATGTTTGAACTGTTTTCTAACTTTGTTTTTAGGAGTTTACTTGTCTTTTGATTTGAAACTTGATGAGATACTTGATTTTGCACTTTTTGAATGCTCTGCTGAGCTTCAGCTCAAAACACTCAGCAAAATGTCATCAGGAAGCACTTAGTTTCAGAGTTTCAGAGAGAAAAACATGTCTAAAAATATAATTCATGCTATATTTGAATGTGAAATTTTATGCATCTTTTTTTAAAAGGGCAGATTACTGTTGAAGTGACAAGAACAGACGTATGAATGAACACATGCAACATGGATACAGACTGGTAGTACAATGATATGTCTATAAATAGCTAAAGTGGCTGGAGAGAATAATTTACCCAAGGTAAAACTGGGAGCCCTGTAGATGTGGAAGAATTTTAACCCGACCTTCCTTATCCAAATTCAATACTCTTTTGCTACAGGACACTGACTCAAATATTAATTTGTAAACTGCATGAAGTATTGAATCACTTCAGCTAAATTCAGTTTTATCTTGTACTGACATTCTTGAATATAAAGCCTCGAGCAAGACATAAAATATCTGTTTTGAAAAGAGATGGGCATGAAATGAAAAAAAATTCGTTCCATTATTCGTTATTTGTTTCATTACGTAACGAAATGAATAACAAAAATTGTGATGAAATTGGATCGAACAGAACAGAACCACGAAAATTAGGTTCGTTACATTTCGTTTTTGTTAGTGGTGATGCACAATGAAATGAGCTGTTTTTAAATGTTAAAAAACGTCCTGAATATCCGTAAAAACTCAGCAATAATTATTTATTCTGCCTGATAATACTTACCAGGGGGTTTGGTATTAAAACGTGCATTTACAACTTTTCTCAGATCGCTGTATTTTGTTTCCTTTAAGGGGAGTTAGGGGACATCGACCCAAAATGGCGCCCAAATGCCTAATATTGATTTCTTGGGTATTAAAATGCCCTGTACATCCATAGAAAGACAGTGATAATTATTTGAAATTATTACCTACCAGGGGGTTGCGGTCCTCAAAACGTTTGTTTTTGTCTTTCTCCCATCACGATGTATTTTTTCTTTTCCCTTTAAGGATGACACAAAATGGATTCCAGCCACAAGATGGATGCAAGCCATGTGATGGGATCATGTACATTCTTGGACAATTTCAACCAATAGCATGCCCAGGTTGCAGACTGGGTAGGTGTGGCAGCCACAGAGGGCATAAATAGCTTTGGCAGTCCCCGTCCTCCTTGCAGTCTGCGGTGGGAGTTAGGGTGGGACTGCTGTCTCTGCGACTCATTACTTTAGGCCAGCCAGCCAGGTGTGTGTGTCTGTGTTCCTGCTGGCTGCAGCCTAGTTCTTAGGGGAGAGAAAGAAGAGATTTCGCTTGCAGCCTCCCTGTGTGTGTGTGTACCTCTCGGTAAGTACCCTCCTTTTGCCCTGGGCAACGCCCACCATTGCCTTTGCAGCCTCCCTGCGTACCTAGTCTATACTGTGTCTCTGCCAGCATCATTTTTTTTAGTGTTTTCCCTCTGGTCTGGGGCATTGAGGGACGTCTGTGCGCGGAAATGCTTTAAGACGCGCAAAAAGCGGGTAAAAATGAAAAATAAAAAACGAAAAAATGAAACAATTTTTTTTCAAAAAATTCACGAAAAATAAAAATAAACCAAAACAGACCCGGAATGAAAAATGAAATACTGAAACATCATTTTTTTGATTCGTGCCCATCTCTACTTTTGAATAATTGTGTTTGTGTGTATAAGTTGTAATTCAGGTTATCATGCAAGATATGTAAAAAGTGCAGCTACGCATTGGAATAACAGATACAGTACACAGAAAGCAAAAGGACACTTTTAGAAATTCTCACAAAATAATTTTGCATGGCCTTGGGTTTATTTTTGGTAGTCGTGGTGGTGACCTCCATACTAATATAGGTATGTTAGGAAGAGAAGACTACATTGGCAGCAGCGGGGGAGGGGGCCTCAAACATGTATTTGATTGTATTTATTTGTATTGTATTTGATTTATGCATCAATATATGGCATTTGGATTGTGTCCAATGCAAGAGCAATAGCCACTTGTCAAAGTGGTTGTTACAAAAAGAAACCAGTTGCCAATCATTGTTTGCTATACAGACACATCTCTGCCCCCCTCCCTCCAATAGTAGGGTGTACTGCATGAGGTCAGAACTGGCAACCACACTCAGCACATATTCTCAGTTTCTTTGCAAATTTCAGGCAAAACCTTCTCAGCTTAGAAAGCAGCTAGTGTTTCCTGCTACATCATACTAATGTTATACTTCTTCCAGCATTCTTGAAATCAACTGGAAATGTTGAGAAATGACACTATTACAGAAGGAAGAGGAAGCATGTTCTCTGTGGTTTCATTTCTTTTACATCTCTACCCAGTCTGAAACAGTTTCCATCCCCCCACCTCTGATCAAGTTTCAAGTTTATTGCGGTCATATGACCCATATAAACAAATATACAGTGAATCATAAAAACAATGAGAAAGAGTAAAACTACAAATGGGTAAAACATCAGGAAGATGGATGAATGGTTGAGGTAATCTCTGCTCTCTTGCGTATAGCGGCCAGAAAAAACTTTGCTACCTGGGCTGTAACATAAGAATTCTTATCTATTAAACACTATTGGACTAACCACCTAGAAGGGTGGCCTTGGAACTTCTTCAGCAATGGAGCAATTAAGTTGTTTCTAATATGATCATAAAAAGGGCAAAATAAAAGCACGCGTTGGATAAATTCCGGGGACTGGTTTCCACATGGGCAGAATCTTTCTTGGCGCGGAATCCCCGTAAACCTACCATGAAGGAGTGCTGATGGCAATACATTCATCCTGGCCAACATGAAAGCTCTACAAGCCTGTGGTGTACAAAGTGAGGTTAAATATGCTGAGGGGGTCTTATACATTGGAAACACACCTTGTGACAAAGGGGAGCAGGTTCTATGTGCCAGGGAGAAAAGTTCCTGCCTCTCTATGTCACTTAGCCTCTGGGTAAGAATTCTTAGAGCCTGTTTCTGCCCTAACGTCAATATATGGTCAAGCGGGATACCTACAGACCTAATTTTTTGGTTAATGAAGGATTGCCACTGTTTTTGGTAAGAATCAGACAACATGTTAGACACGTACCCCAGTTGGTCTGCACAAAAAAGGATTCTAAGCCAGTACTTGGAAGGTCTGAGTCCAGGCGTTAATTTCCAATCTACCCACTCCTGCCTCGAGGCACAACGCTGCATAGGGTACGCAGTTTGGGACCCCCAGAATTTGGTGCAAAAAAGCAGATTGAATTTTTTCAACCTCAGAGTTGAATGCTTTGATCCACACTGGGATGCCATATAATAATAGAGCCCTTGTTTTTGTTTGAAAGACTTGAATGGCTGACGGGACATGGCGACCTCCGCTTCTGTAGAAAAACCGAGCCACTGCTTATGAACTACATTTAGCAAGGTTAAGGGCGTGGCTTCGATGAGTTGCCCAGCTCATGTTATATCTAAAAGCAATCCCAAGGTACTTATATTCCTTAACCTGCTCCAGAGTGTCATTGTGTAGAGACCAACGCAGTCTTTTCCACCTCTTTGAAAAAACTAAAATCTTTGATTTCTGGGTGTTGATGGACAGGCTGTTGTAATCGCAATAAATTGCAAAAGCTGTTATGAGCCTCTTAAGATCCAATTGGGTTTGAGATAGAATTGCTGCATCATCTGCATAAAGGAGTAGTGAAATTTGCAGGGAACCTAACTTGGGGGGGGGGGGTGACCCTGAACTTGTTTCAAGGAATCGCTCAAATCATTGATGAAAAGGTTAAATAAATAGGGTACCAACATGCAACCCTGTTTAACTCCTTGTTATTTGGGATCCTATCCGACAGTTCCCCAGCAAGGCCATAGCGCACCTGGCAGCTCGTATTGAGATATAGCTTTTGAATGAGAAACAGCAGTCTCCTATCAATTGAGGATTTTTCCAGTTTGGCCCACAGTAGAGTCCTTGAGACTGAATCGAAAGCCCCTTTTAGGTCGGAAAAAGCAGTCTCCTCCCACCCATGACCTTGTTCTTCTCTGCAAGATGGGCCAATACTGAACAGTGGTCTAGTGTATGTCTACTTTTACAAAAGCCAATTTGTTCCGGGCCCAAAATCCTATAGTTGTCCATCCAGGTTGTCAGTTTTTTCACTAAGTGGAGAGCATAAGGTTTCCCTATAATGGACAGCAAGCTGACTGGGCAGTTGTTTCCTGGGTCTTGGGGGGTCTCCTTTTTAAAAAATAGGTAACTACTATGGCTTTAGTCCATGTTGCAGGTACCCTTCCGGACTGGTCTATTAATGTAAAAAGGGTGGCCAAAGGAGTGGCCCACCACTCCAAGTGCTTTTTTAGGAGTTCCCCCACCTCTGATCATCATTGGTACCTATGTGGGGAGCTCTGGGATGCATATTTTCTTAGTGAGGAAAATAAAATACAAATGCAAAGATATGTAATACAGTCACCCCCCACCATTTCGCTGTTCAGGTACTGCGGTCCCACTATATCGTGGGATCACAGTACCTGTGCCTCGGGCCGTGCGGGAGGGGTGGGGGCCGATCGCATCACCCCATGCCACCCCCCAACTTGAGAACCCTCGGGCCGCTGGCTCCTCCAGAAGCCTTGGGGCCTCTGGGGGGTGGGGGGCAATTGGGTGGCCCCGCACCAACCCCCACTTCTCCAGAAGCCTCGGGGGCACGGAGGGGGGGCTGGGGGCGATCACGCTGCCCCACAACCTCCATTGAAATGCATTGCCAATGCGTTTCAATGGAGAAATTGTCCCCATTGGAATGCATTGAGCCAATGTTTTCCAATGGGGAAAAGTTTCTCCATTGAAATGCATTGGCAATGCATTTCAATGGGGATGGCCCCGGATGAGAAGTCTCGGGGTGGGGCAGCGGGTGTTGGCGGGAGGTCAGATTCCCCTGCCGCCACTGCGCGCTGCCCCAAGACTTCTCGGACCGGCCCATGCTGGTGGCGGCAGGGGAAATCGGATTGCCCCCCTGACCCCCCGACCCGCTTCCGCATATCGCAGATTTTCAGGCATTGCGGGTCGGGTCGGTCCCTAACCCCCACGATAGGCGGGGGGTTACTGTACCTTTATACTGTAGACTACTAAAAACAATACAATAAGCAAGCTATTGTGCATTAAACACCACTTCATTGGGTTTGTACCAGTGTGAAGAACATGAAGTCCAAAACCTCAAACCCAAAAGCACATAGCAAGATGGATATTGGCAGGCAAGCTGTTCTTGGATGTGAAATCTATCAGCTCTTGGCAGTATGGGTTTTTCAAGGAAGACTTCTCTCTTAGATAGAAGTCAGGAGTCTGGTTTGTATTTTAGGGTTACAGCTTAGACAGCTGTGGAATAAGTGTGACAGCCCAGTTCTCAGAAACAAACAAACAAACAAAGAAAGAACAGAGGTCACTTGACACTATCTGCAATGTCCCCTCACTAACTTTTCCCTGAGAGGGTGGAAAGATTGAATTCACCCTAAAATTTTGCTCAAAACATAACAACAATCTCTTGTAAGGCCTCAAACCATCACTTCATACTTAGTCATGTCAATGCTACTGAAATAGGAAAGGCATGTTAAAGTAACTCCGGGACAAACTGTTCCTCCAGGACTTCTTGCTTCCATGGGCTTCTTCCTTCCAAGTGTTCAGATCTTGTGCAAGAAAATGATTATCAGGGCATTTCCCTTTTTACCAGACCTCAACTACTCAAAGAGATGAGCACATTTTTTATATATCTTTCAGATATCTTCTCACTTGTTAAAACACATTGCAGGTTTTACTATTATAGGTTTATAGTTTCCTTTATTGAAACCTCTCTATTTCAGATGTGTTAGTTGCCTCTAGTACATTTGTGACAGCCAGTACAAAGTAGAGAATAATTGTGTTCGGCCATTATTCAGGAGCCCTGAGTTCGAATCCCCATTTGGTCATGAAAACCTCACTGAATAGACAACACTGGTAAAATGACATCTACAATATGTCACATACTTTGTAAATCTACTGGGGTTAATTTAATGAATTGGAAGCAACTTGAGGCCACAAAAACAAATTGCACATTGGGAGATATTAGTGGCAACTAATTTGAAGAGAAGATGTAAGTCAGGTTTCCAGCCGCCAAGAAGACTTTCTATCCTATCTGACATACTGATGGCTGTGGAACGTGAAGCCCGAACCTAGTTGCTCTCAAGGACATATCTGGGGGGGGGGGTAGGGTGGTGGTGGAAGGGTGCATTTGCCCCAGGGGGAAGCAGTCTGGGGCACCTGGAGGGTGAGCAGGAGGAGGAAGCCTTGCCCCCTCCTGCCAGCAATCCTCCTTTCCCCCCTGGCTAAGGCTTGGTGATGGGACCTCCTCCGCTGCCTCCACCACTGCACGTCAGGCAATCGGTGAAGCAGGCAGGTGTGCGGGGGGTACAGTGGCCATAGCGCCCTCCTCCTCCTCCTCTTCCTTGCCTTGCTTCATGCCACTGTGGGAGAGAAGTAAGGTGCACACGTGGTAGTGGCACATGCATGCACATACATAAATGGCTGTCTGCCCAACACGGACATGCATATGCGCAGGCACACACACAGGATTGGGTCCCCATTGCTGGGTGGGTGCAATGCGGTGGGGGGGCTGCAGGAGGGGCGCAAAAATGAACTTTGTCCCCAGGGGCTCCAAATCCTTGCTACGCCTCTGGTTGTTCTTTACTTTTCGAATCTTTCATGCCACTAGTCACTGTATCAAAAAATCATTCCCTGCCAAAAAAACATTTTCCCCAAGGGCATTCTTATGTTTATAAACATTGAGTTATCATATTCATCACTTATGGTAAATTAATGGATATGAAGACAGGGGATTAAGAGTGCCCATGGAAACAAATTTCCAGGTTTTGTAATGCCTCTATTAAGAACATAAGAACATAAGAACAGACCTGCTGGAACAGGCAACAGCCCATCCAGTCTAGCATTCTGTTTCACGCAGTGGCTCGCCATTTGCTTCAGGGTATTCCCAAGCAGATGTCTTCACCTGCTTATAATTCTCTGCAAATGGCATTGAGAGATATCCTGCCTATCTCTCCAACCTGGAGGTTGTTCTTAGGCATCCAGAATGAGAGCCATTGATACCCTTTGTCTCCATGAATTTGTCCAATCCTTTCTTAAAACTCTCAAGGCTGACAGCTGTCACCATGTCTTCTGGCAGGGAGTTCTGCAGACCAGTGGAACTGGTTGAGATCTAGCACCCAAAAGTTTCATGGAGTGCCCCCTAGTTCTAGTGTTGTGCAATAGGACAAAACAGTTTTTCCTTATCTACTTTGTCCACACCGTGTATGATTTTATAAACTTCAATCAGGTCACCTCTTAGGCCCCATCATTCAAGAGTGAAGAGGCCCAACTGTTGCAGCTTCAGATGGTAAGGAAGGTGTTCCAGTCCCCTAATCATTCTGGTTGCCCTGCTCTGCACTTTTTCCAGTTCCATAATATCCTTCTGGAGGTATGGTGACCAGAACTGTACACAATATTCCAGATGGGGCCTCGCCATAGATTTATAAAGAGGCAAAATGATACTTGCTGATTTATTTTCTATACTCTTCCTAATGATCCTTAGCATTGAGTTTGCTTTTTTCACTACTGCAACACACTGGGTGGACACCTTCATTGAGCTGTCCACAAGGACACCAAGGTCCCTTTCCTGGTTTGTTGCAGAGATTTCAAACCCCACCAATTTACAAATGTAATTTTTTTTTTTTGCCCCAACATGTATCAGTCTGCACTTGCTAATATTGAAGCTCATTTGCCACTGGTTTGCCCTCTCCACCAGTGCCAAGAGATCCCTCTGGAGCACCTCACAATCTCTCTCAGTTTTTACTACCCTGTATAATTTAGTGTTCGTCAGCAAATTTGGCTACCTTGCTATTTACGTCTACTTCTAGATCATTTATGAAGAGGTTGAAAAGCAGGGTTCCCAGTACTGAACCTTGGGGGAACCCACTTCCTCCACTTGGAGATGTCCATTTATTGCTACCTTCTGTTTTCTGTCCCTTAGCCAGCTGTTGATCCAGGACTTGATTCCATGACTGGCAGGTTTATTCAAGAGCCTTTGGTGTGGGACCTTGTCAAAAGCCTTCCAAAAGTCCAGATAAACGATGGCAACTGGATCTCCCTTATCCACATGCTTGTTGACACTCTCAAAGAATTCCAACAGAGTAGTGAGGCATGATTTACCCTTCCAGAAGCCATGTTGGCTCTCCTTCAGCAGCACCTTCTCTTCTATATGCCTAATAATTTTATCTTTTAGGATGGTTTCCATCACTTTACCTGGGACACATGTCAAACTGACCAGTCGGTAATTTCCTGGATAACCTCTGGATCCTTTTTTGAAGATTGGTGTTACATTCACTACCTTCCAGTCATCAGGCACAACACCTGATTTGAGGGAAAGATTATATATTTTGGCTAGGACTTCAGCAATTTTGTCTTTAAGTTCCTTGAGAACTTGTGGATGGATGCCATCTGGTCCTGGTGATTTGTTAGCATATAATTTAACAAGACATGCAAGAACCTCCTCCCTGGTTATTTCTTTCTGGCTTAACTCTTCAGTTTCTCTGTTTTGGGCATGTGGTCTTTGTCTTCTTCAGTGAATACTGAAGCAAATAATTCATTGGATTGCTGAAACGTTACAAACAAAATGAGCCTTTGAGTCCTACCAGAATTCTTGATCAGGTAGAGATGGTATACATTTTAGGGATATGGACTAAAGTAATTAATCCAAAATATGGGGCTAGACATTATGAAATACAGGCTGCTGGGAAGGCAATATGGAGCTTGTACTTTCACCTTGTTTGTGACCTTTTAGTGATACTGTATCAGCAAACCTGGAACTCTGATCATATTAATGCTTTGCATGGCTGCCTTTTCCTTTTACTGAGATTCCAAAGTTGGTATACACACAATAAAAGTCATACATGGATAATCTGGGACAAGTAGGCCCGGCAGTAAATAGCAGGTCACAATTGGTAGAGAACATGGGGTTGAAAGGGCACAAATTCCTAGTAATTGTTATGAAAATTTAGTGTCCCTCAATGACCTACTTGTCACTGGGTTGATAACCTCTGTCATTACCAATCAAGAAAAAGGCCTTCTGCCCCTATTAACAAAACTGTATTGCCCGATCACTTTGAAAAGAGATGACAAATGTTGCTTTTGAGGGGTATAAGTTTCATAACATTCTTCTTAGGTCATCCAAAAAGTAGCTGTTTGCATTTCTGTTGTATACTCTCCTTGCTTTCCTGACAAAAGGAATACACTTATTAAACAGAAATGTGCTGCTGTGCATCTGTTTATGCCCAAGTGGCATCCTCCAATTTTCCATGAACAAATACCTCATAAAGGAATAAATTGACTATACAAGGTTATGATCTTGACAGGTCATTGCTGTTGCTACATAAGAGATGCCTTGCATTATGTGTGCAATCTGGATGAATATGCCAATGGAAACTACAGGGGTTGCAAAATACTCCTTGCATTCCGCTTCTTTCCCCATTCTGCTGCAGCGAAATGAGACCATGTAAGAATTCAAACATCATAATCATCCCGTGTTATCCTCTCTGCCTCTTGTCTAAAATGCTTTTGGCCAACAGCTACGTAATGCCATCTCTTTCATGAAGACACTCTTACTGTATCACCTAACTGTTCTCCCCGACTCTGAGCATTATCCCACAGCCATAAGAACCAACTCCTAAGAGAAGGTGGATTCACTCCGCCACTGATCACATGATTCTTAACAGGGGTTTCTGTGTCCTCACATATGGTGCTGTATTCTCTGCCTAAGTTTTGTCCCCACCATTGTGATGCACACCAAAATGCCAGTTTGTTTCTATGCTGTCCTATCACTCTCCTTGTGTCACTGTGAACTCTGTGGTAATGTGTGCAATTATAATTATTCTTACATCATGGTGTTTAATAGGGAAATTTTCCAGTAAATTTTCAGTAACAGGAAAATTTTCAGTAATTTCAGTAAAATATAGACCAACACATATGGTGTGAGCTTGCCGGCATATCTATATCCTGAAACCACTTTAAAAAAAGCCATGGGAAGTAAGCACAACGGAGGACAAGAGAAAAACAACAGCAGTGTTTCATAGTCCCCACTGAAGTTTGTGTTGCCTTAACAGACACATTGAAAGTGGCTCAAAAAAACCAGTACCCCTGAGGTAGTTGCTGGAAGACTCGCTGAAATGTGTTTAAGGGGACGCGTGCATTTTTTAAAAAAGCTGACACGATTTTTGAAGAAGCTTTCCTCTGAATTTACAAGTGCTTTTTAGCAGTTGTGGGATAAGGCTATCTGTTGCTCTTTTGTCTTGTCTTGAAATGTATTAAATTCTTTAAAAATCCTATGTTTTATGAATATGGGAAATTGTGCTTCTGCATCCATGATTCAAAACATCAGGGCCTGATACTGCTGTGCAATATTGTGCCAGTTTTGCCACCATTTAAAGGATGCCAAGTTTTACATTGCAAAGGGAAGCTTGAATGTTTGACAGACATCAGTGGCAGAAGTCAAAATGTCTACAAGAAGAGGCACCAACCAAGAGAAAATCCCAGAAGCTGACTCCCTTTTTCATCAGTTAACCATGTCTCACCCAAACACAAAGCAATGTTTGCTAGGTATCTATCGCTTGTAGTCACAAGGTAATTAAAATGTGTAGAAAAATGTCTTTTATATTAGCCATGTGCACCCAAGTATATATCTTTGTAGCTGGATGGAAGTGGGCTGTTAAATCTCTGAAGAATTTACATGATTTTGGAGTGCTTCTGCCATCTGCATTGAGAAAGAAATCTCAATGTTTTTCCTTCAGAGCTGATGTTCTTTTATGTTCAAGAGTGGAGCACAACACACCCACATTTTGTGTGTGTGTTGTGTCATTACAGTCGTGACCAACCCTTTGTGAGAGAAGTCTAAAGGAAAGATATTGATACTTGTTGCAAAGTACCTCATCCATATTATGCAAAATCAAAATAATCAATATTATGTAAAAAAAAACACAATGAAGAAAGATAGGGACAAAATCAAATTTGATTATTTGGTATTGGAGGAGACTCTTACGCATACCCTACACATGCAGAATGTGGGTGTTCAATCAAGTCTAGCATGAACATGTATAAAAATGAATAAAATGATCTATCCTGAGATGCTCATATAATGAAAATACAGGAGTGACCAGAAAAGACAACATTGCTTGGAAAAGTGGGGAGGGCACTAGGAAGATAGAAAGACGTAATATGTAACTCTCCAGCTGATAGTTTATTAGTTCCACTCCCCCCGGTGGGAAACTGGGTTCTGATTTACAGGGCTAAATGTTCAAATTGCCTCAAAGGTGGAACTTTCCCCTTTGAAAACTGGTGTGAAAAGAAGAAATTGTTTGGTGTTAAATTCCTAAGAAAATTTATTTATTTATTTGTTCATGTGTTTGTACAATTTATATACTATACCTATTAGGGACACTGCACTACTCTGGGTCGTTCATAGTAAAATACACATTGTTTATAGAATGTGCTAGAAGAAAATGAAACTGCTACCTGTTTTAGTAAAATAAATGGTAAAATAAATGGTTAGTAAAATAAATGATTTAGTAAAATAAATGTATCCCTTAAGATACAAGCAAAATTTCCTCATCTCTAGGGAGTTTTTTACACTGTGTCTATGGCCATTATTTGCCTTGTAGCGTTCTAAAGGTCTTTCTCCCCCTCCAAGAACTATATACAATTTATCTGTTCATGAAGGTCTTGCTGGCAAGTCCATACACTGCATGCTCTCTATTATAATGAGTCACTGTTTTCCCATATGAAAGGCCTTTTTTGTCTGTCAACATTTCAACCCCTGGATTATTTTCATATTAAAAAGTAGGTATGGCCAACAATTTTCTTTCAAGATAAGTGGGCTTTTTCTTTTCCATTCATGTATCTACTATAAAGGTAGGGTTGTTTAGGGTTGCCTGTATTTGAACAGGAAGGAAAAATGGTATTTTTTTTAAAATAATAATTTGAAAATCCTTGGTCTAAACTGCCCCATTGCATGGAGCAAGAGAAGATGCCTTGCTAGAACTGTGCCAAATCTGGAGCTAGTCCAAAGCCTAGTTTCAAAGTTGTAAATTTTTGTTTGGGCTTCTCTGTTTTTTAGAATTGCTTTGTAGAATGTTGATTTCCTCTGCTGCACAAATATTATAACTTCATTCCTTTGCAGCTACAATTCCATTTGCAATTTAATTTTCTGTGGTTTTAAATGTTCGGTATGCACAACAAAGATAACAAACAGTTATTGGACAATATAAAATGTCATCAATTAAAAATAAGGAATTATGAAAGAAAAGCATAGAGAGGCCTAAAAATATTTATGTATTTATTCGTTGTGTATATTCTTTCTCCACTGTGAAGTTTGATTTAGCAAGTTCTGGTAAATTTGGCTTCCCTTTTTTAAAGATAGGTACTACAACTGCTCTAGTCCATGTTAAAGGTACCCTCCCAGTTTGATCAATCAGAGTAAACAAGATTGATAATGGTATGGACCACCAGTCCAAACATGTTTTTAAAAGTTCGAGAGGAAGTCCATCCAGACCTGAAGCCTTTTTCAACTTCAACTTGCCAATCAGGGCTTTAATTTCCTCTGCAGATACTGGGGGCCAGACTGGTAAATTGGTTGGAATGGAGTCCGTAAATGTTTTTGATGGGACTAATGGATCATGGAATATGCTAGAGAAATGCTCCTTCCATACATGAGCTGGTATTGTTTCTTGGTTTGTGGTATAATGTGGTATGATGATGATAATGAAAATACATCTGTTAAAGATATTCGTGAACTGAATATTGTTTAATACTTGACTTATCCCATTTTGGGAGCCATAACTAACCTCCATCTTCACCCCATTGATTGTGTATCTTTTCTTTTATTTCCCATAGGAAAGGGATTGTGATCTTGAACCTGTTGCAGCAAATCATATAAAAGGGAAATGTCCAGGGAAATGACTATAACTACTATACACAATCTTCCCTCTAATTTTCAGACCTACTGGGTGGGGCTCTGTCGTAGAGTTGTGACTGCTCAGCCGAAGGGGTGTGTAATGTGTGGGCTTTAACAGCCAGATAGCAGTGCTTAAAAATGAAAACACAAACGTAGCGGTGATTCCCTTCACCAAACTTATCTGAATTTACAAAAATATACAAGTCCAGCAAACTTAGCAGAATCAGCAGGCAAACATAGTCAAAAATACAGTCCAGTCCAGTGATCCAATAATCCAGGAACTCACCAATATGAATGGCAAAATGACATACTGCTCTCTCCAACATATCCCAAACACAAGCCTCCTTTTATACTCTTGGCTGATGCAACTATGATTCAGCATATAGAAAACTGAGCATGTGCTAAGAGTCACCTGATGCCTGTACCTATTAGACAAATACAGTGTTACCTCGACTTACGAATTTAATCTGTTCCGAATGCATGCTCTTAAGTCGAACTACTCTTAAGTCAGGATACCTATTTAAAAAATTGAAAAAATAAGCTAAAAATTTAAAAAAATTAAAAAAAATGTAAGCTGAGAAGACCATATCTAAAATTTGTAAGGCGGCAGTTAAAACACCAACAATTTTCTTCTCTTAAGTCGAATTGCTCTTAAGTCGAGCTGCTCTTACGTCGGGGTATCACTGTATTCCACAGGTGTGCAGCAATTTCTGTAGAGTCATTCTCCCAGAATTCAATATGCCAATTCATTTTGAGAATGATCCTTGACAGGCTCCACCCCTTGTGCTCATTGCTCTGCCCTCATGGATGAAAGATGAAAGATGAAAGAAATCAACCCCGAATGTTCACTGGAAGGACAGATTTTGAAGCTGAGGCTCCAGTACTTTGGCCACCTCCTGAGGAGAGAGGACTCCTTGGAAAAGTCTCTGATGTTGGGAAAGATTGAAGGCAAAAGGAAAAGAGGACGGCAGAGAATGAGATGGTTGGACGGTGTCATCGATGCAACCAATATGAATTTGACAAAACTCCGGGAGGCAGTGGAGGATAGGAAGGCCTGGCGAGCTCTGGTCCACGGGGTCACGAAGAGTCGGACACGACTGAACGACTGAACAACAACAACAACATGGATGCACAGCTCTGCCTTTCCCCATGGGATTTCAGCTGTGACCAGAACCCACAGGGCTGGAAATACTCACTGTGGGTGTGTGGAAGAGAAAGAAGACTGTATGGAGGAGGGTGGAGCAACATGCCTGCGCACAGTTGTGTACCTTAAAGGCCACCTTGACTGCAACACTACTATTTGCATAATGAGGAAGGATATTTTTTGCCAGACATGAATGTGCTAACCTTGAACTTTGCTTCTGTTGAACAAGTGTCACAGAAGGAACATTAACTTGTACACCCATCCTTTTCAAATTTGGAGTGATTACCTGACCATATATTATTACTTTTTGTAAAGTAATCATGTCCACTCTTCCTTCAAGAAATAAGAAAGTTTGTGTGTCTATTTGCGATATGCAAAAAAAAAAGAGCCATTTCTGAGTATTCTCTATATAGAAATCCCTGAAAAGGATGATAATGTCCATGCCTAGCTAATTAATTCTGAAATGTTAGGAGCCATGACAGTCCCTTTTATTGCTAGAGAACTAAAGCAGGGTGGAAAGGAGAAGACAGTGGTACCTTGTATAACGTAATTGATTTGTTCCAAATGAAATTACGTTATACAAATTTTCCGTTGTACAAATTGCAATTTCCCATAGGAATGCAAACAGATTTAATCTGTTCCAATGCATAGCCAAGACCAGGGCTGTCCAACTTTGTTGTCCTACCTCAGGGCGTGTGTGTGTGTGTGCATGTGTGTGTGTGTGTGTGCGTGCGTGCGTGCATCCGAGGAGGATCTCAAGCCCGGCGCCCACCCAGCCCAGCCCTGATCGCCACGCGCTCTCGCCTGCCACCGTGGTGGTCTGAGCCAGCGGCCATCCAGGGCGGCTCCGTTGGCAGCAGCAGCGGCGCCCCCACCCTTCCCCACCCCGGGGGCTGAGCTTACGGGCGGGTCGCTTTCCTGGGCTCCTGGGCAGCTCGAGGCAGCAGCAGCAGCATGGTGGACAACACCAGCGTGGCCACCAAGATGGCCCTGATAAGAAAGCGCCCCCCTCACACCCCTACCCCTCCTCACGACCTCCGCCACCACGATGGGCCTCCCTGGACTACCCGCCCCCACCCCATCCCACCCCGCCACTGCCCCGGCCATCGGGCTCCTCGCCCCGACCGGCTCTGAAAGTTTGCTCAGGATCGACGGAGGAGGAGGAGGGCGGCAGCAGGTGGCGGCGGGCTCCGGGTGCGGCCGAGAAGGTGACGTCGGGAGGCGGCAGGACGGGCCCGGGGCTCCCCCTCCCCACAGGACTGCACTGTCCAGAGAGCCGCCGCCTGGCCCATCGGCTTTGAACTGCCAGGACGCTTCATCGATATCTGTTACGATGGAGCTGCGGGGGGGGCGTGCCACCATCCTGGGGGAGGGTGGGAAAGTTTTCAGGCAAACTTTTCTGTCCGCTAGGCCCGCTTGAGGGCGCGCCCGGAAGGATGGGCGGCCAGCAGGGATACGGCTCTTCCTCTGCCGGCGTCTCCCTGTCCCCTCCTCCTGGCTGTCAGATGTCCTCCGCCGAGCCATCTTCTCCCCTTCCCCCGTCCGTCGGTCTTCGCCTCGCCGTCCTCCCCGAGCACCCCGTCGGCAGCTCCTGCTAACCATCTGTCTCTCTGTGTGTCTTTTCCAGGCTGCCGCCGCTGCCTTCACAACCACCTCCTCACACACAGAGACACCTCTCTCTTGCTCAGGCGCGCCCTTAGATCCCTCTGGTGAACGGAGGTGGCGCTAATTCCCTACCTCCGGATTTTTTACGTTGTACGGATTTATGTTGTACAAACCCTACATTATACAAGGTACCACTGTATTTGAAGTACATGACATCAACAACCATAAAATTTTTAAAAAAATCAGATTTGAAGAGAGGCCAGCACAGATCACAGGGGGAAAAGAACAACTGAGTTGTAATGAGGGTGGGGCAAGCAGACCTTGTTTCACAATACAGTGGTACCTTGTATAAAGGAATTAATTCGTTCCAAATGAAATTATGTTAAGCAATTTTTCCTTACAAATTCCCATAGGAATGCATTGAAAATGGAGTAATCCCATTTTTATGTTGTACAGATTTTCCCCATAGGCGATTATGTTAAGCAAATTTCCCCTATCTCCAGAATTTTTTATGTTGTACAGATTTTATGTTATACAAGCTGTTTGTTATACAAGGGTCCACTGTATTAAAATAAAAGGATTTAAAGCAGAATTGGTTAAACATTAATTAAAGTACAGTTGAATAAATAAAAACAGGTAAACATTAAGATTTATTTGAATTTTAAAAAGGGAATCAATTATAATTGTGAAAACCCAACCTGAAAAGATGAGTCTTCAGATGTTGTCAAAAGGAAGGGGCCAGACCGGTCACAAAGTGATACCACGGAAGGCAAAATCCCCAGAAGATGACTCATTTTCCACCAGCTCACCACTTCCCACCCAAACACAAGGCAATTGTTGGACCTGTTTTTCAATAACTGTGAATGGTAGTGAGCAGAAGAGGGAATCCTGTATACCATCTTGGCTCTTGTCAACATTCAGGTTCCTCTTTGCTTTGTAAAGCTGGACATCCTTCCCTCCACTGGCGACGTGAGCAGGATATTGTGCAGCAATATTGGGCTATTTCCTGGCTTTTTGAATCATGGATATAGAAGCACAATATCCCACATTCAGAAACCAGGGATAGTTTGAAAAATTCCATATCCTGGATTTTTAAATATATGCACATGACGTACGAATGCCAGTAGAAATTTTTCTCATTTTGAATTGTGCTAGAGAATTCCAGTAGATAAGCATGGGTTATGGGAGTGGTTACTATACTATGGTTACTGGGAGTGAATCAAGAACAGCTTAGATGTGGCTGTAGTCCCTCTGTGCCAAAATATTTTGAAGGTCTCTTTTCTACTTAATGAAATGGTGAAGCAAAGGTATGAGTAGGTAGAACACATACAATGGAGAAACATGCACACACTTTATTTAACCTTTATTCTCAATTACATTAATGTTGCCATGCCTGCTCTGCCAAATGCATACTGGAAACCTATATTTCAATTTCCAATTCTCCCTCCTCTTTTTTCCTCTTTTTTTTGAGTTAAGGTCACTGAGGAAGAAAAGCTGTAATGGACTAAGGGCTCTACAGACATGCTGTGTGCAAGTTTCCAAAATGATGTCTATTTACATTTTGAAACAATAACAAAAGGAAGAGGCCAGAGTTAACATAGAATTTCACTGGAAACTAAGGTCAAAATGATCCAAACTGTGTGGAAAAAATAGTGAAGAAAGACAGGTATAGATACTAAAGAAAGCCAGAAAAAGTAGAAAAGTGGGTACTCAATCAACTTAAGCCTGAACTCTCAATAGACCAAAAATGAGTGACCTGGGCCTGTCCTACCATGCACCTATAATGGAAATACAGAGGTAAGCAGAATAGACCACTTTGCTTGGGAAAGAGGGGGCGCAGTAAGAAAAGATGAAGATCAAACATGAAAAGTGTTGACTCAGTAAAGGAACCCACAGCTGTTAGTTTGCAAGATCTGAGCAGATCTTAACGGAAAAGGCATTATTGCTAGGATGGGGGCGGCAGGAAGGGGGAAAAATCTAACTTGAAATGCTCTTGGTTTCCAAGATCTAAGCAGAGCTCTAAATGTTAGGACACTTTGGGAGCTAGTAACTCTTAGGACGCAAGAAAGGTAGGGTCAAAGAGGGGCTTTTAGGTCTGTTCTGTCTCCCTAAACTTCACCCCAATGTTCTCCCCTTATGCTGCAGCTGCCCTTGGGGGATATTGCTGCTGCCTGCCTGCTTGCTTGTGAGCAGAGCAGATAAAACTTGCTTTGAGATCATCTCTAGCAATGTTCTCTCTAAGTCACATGGCTGCACACTCCTCCAGTGGGAATGCACAGTGTTAATGCTTATTGGCTGTTCCCAAACCCTGGGTGCAAGGGGTGAACCTCTCACATAGTGCTACAAAATATTAAAGGGAATGTTGATCATCAGCCAGAAAAGGAAACAAACAGTATTTTGATAGTTGTGAGTTTGACTAACACCTATTCTCCTGCATAGGACAAGTTTCCTCTTTCCCACAACTTTAAAATAAACCCACAGTCTCATTCACTCTATGCCCCAGAGCACTGAGAGTATTCATAGTTCCCTGAGCTCCTTGCCCTCTGAAGATGCCAGCCACAGAGTCTGGCAAAATGTCAGGAAGAAAAACCTTCCAGAACAAGGCCAAACAACCCAGAAAACTTACAACTATCAGATGAGCCATGAAAGCCTTCAAGAATGCATTGAAACAGTATTTTCACAACCAAAATGAGTGAGCTGCTGAATATTATTATCTATTTTAACATATCATTTTAGATATTTCCACAAGAGGGAATTAAAAATGTTTGGCCTGGAAGTAGTTAACTGATTTCTTTCACAGTCATTGAATGATGTCCTGAGTTGCAGGATCTAAAGTTCAGTCCCTTTAAAATCTTGCCAGTTCATATTTATCTTGTTCCAAAATCACTCCTTTGAAAACTGAATGCATGAATTGATGTGCAATACTTTTTAAAAAAGCAGCTGCAACTGACAATTCTTTTCTCCAGGTATGCAAATTTGATTTTATCAATATATTCAATCCATTTTAAATCAGCTGGAGTTCCAGATTGCCTGGTTCTGCACTGGGTAAAAACGATGTTACTTTTTTAAAAATTGCAACTCAAAAACCTTTTGCCCGAACACTAAATTCAGAACAGAGCAAGAGCAGACGTTCTAATAAATATGTGACACATATTCAGTTTCATATTTATTATAATTTTGGGGTTATGCAGCAGTAATTTTGCAATTATACAATTGCAACCATAACAAATATATTGTTACATTTACTTTGAATCTCAAAATATGAAAAGGTATCAGCTTTTCAAAAAGGAATGAACTACTCATAATCTCCCTTGAAATTCTCAACTCCTCTATTGCTTTTTAAAGCATCTGATACAGTTTAACAAGTACCAGTTTATCCGGCAGTTAAGATCCAGCTTTTTGAAAGAGACACCCCTCAAGGAGGTGAGAGGGATGGCCTGTAGATAGATGGCCTTTTTGGTAGCTGCCAAAAAGGCCATATATCTATGGAATGCCCTCGCGAGTGAGATCTGACATTTCAGCATCAGGTAAAAACCTTCCTATTCCAGACATTTTTTAACTGATATAACATAAATTGTGTATCCTGATGGCAATTTTTGTGTATTGTATCTTAATGCATTTTAATTCGTATTGTATTTGAATGTTTTTAATTGCTTTTAATTGTTCATTTTAATTTGGAATTGTAAGCCACCCAGAGACCTTTGTGTAGTGGACAGCATTTAAATTGTATAAATGAATGAATGAATGAATGAATGAATGAATGAATGAATGAATGAATGAATAAAGTACTGCACCACTTCTTTTCATTTCATTTGTACTGGTTATACTTCACTCTTTATTTCAGTAAGGCAGATGTCTTATGTAAATTTATCCATATACAGTGACTAGTGCATTGTGCACCCCTGTACATTGACAAACAAAAATTACATAGAAATAAGCTGTTCCTGTTCACCATTCCAGCTACCGTGATGGTTGTTTAAATATTATCTCATTTCCTCAGCACTTTATTATTTACGGACTCAAAAAAGGCATAATTACTTTTCTCTTGATTTTTTCCCCTCCAAAATGACAATAGTGCAATTAAATTACTGAATTCATTTATATTTAATTGTGCTCTTGGTTTTTAATGTGCCACTGGAAAGCATTTCTGGTGATTGCTAGTTTTCCTCACAATGTGTGAAAAACTAAAGCTATATTAGAGAAATATATTAAATGGGCAACACAAGGTCTCATTAATGTTATTTATTTTATGATCAAATCTCATTAGAAGGAATCCTGGATTCAAAATGCATTGCCAGGAATGTTCTTTCTTCCTTTTAAATTCCCTTTTTTAAAAGAAAGGAATAGCTTTTATTGTGTGTGTTTGTTTTAAATCACAGACAAAATGTCTACTGCAGATTTTTTTAATACAAAAAATATTAAATTAAACTGTACTGGGAGAGAACAATTAACCTGCTAACAAAAAGCATTCTCTTTCAGCATGTGGTCAGAAGGGGATATTTCATTTACTCTTCACTTTCATTTCCTGACTAACCACTCTTAACTTCTTTCACCAGAGGTAAGAAGCACTATTTTTCAGTGTAGTCGTTTGCATCTTAAGCACCCATAATGTGCTTTTAGTGCATTTGATATTGGGGATGTGTGAAACCTGAGGTGCAGTGCCACAAATAGCCCAATTTAGGAAGTAGTATTTGCTCTAATGAGAGCGATATATCCAGTCCTGCATAAATATTGTTTGGGAAGCCACACGAAGAACCATTATTTGCAGGGAAATGAGAACAAACGAAGAGTCCATGAATTGTCAGTCATGGCAAGGGAAGTCATTTTCAGAAGGCAGATATGCTTTGCCAAGTTTGTGTTGCAGTCATTATTTAACTTACCCTGACAACTGCAATCTATCCTTTATTTCCATTCCAAATGAAATCCCTCTTCCCTGTCAGACCTTGATCTTTGATGCTATTGGTACAAAAATGGCTGAATATACTTCATTCTTCTTTTCATTTTGCTTCTTTCCGCAGTTGGTCACTGTCAACAGTGCGCTGTAGCTGACAGACTCTTTTGTGTTAGTGCTTCACAAGGCTGCTGTCTAACAGTAGTGCGACCTGGTAGCTGCATTCATTCTTCAAACTTACTCTGTCATGTTCACTTTAGACAAACTCCACTCACCATATTGGTAGTGATGCATGCACATAGCAGGCCTTCTTCATCAAGGCGTATGCTAAAATGCTGCGACCGTAAAGATTCCCTGCTGATCACAGAAATGGTGCTTATTGACACCACTTCTTGGCATTCAGAACTCCAGATGTGACCTCCATGCTTGCTGTGGTAACCTTTCTGGGTGAAATACTCCGTAGGTTTATAATGGGTGATTGGGAATAAGAATGCCTATTTTACATCTGGACAAGGTTAAAAGAACCCAATGACCTTTAAAATATCAAACAGCCGGTGCTATTTCTATATTATCAAGTCATTGAGCCTAATCACAACATTGCCATCGTCAGCATCCGTGGAGATGCTTCTTACAATGACTTCCTATTTCTTTTAGCAATGGGCAAGATCCTATTAAATTTGGAATGTATTGATTATGTGTGTGTAAAAATATGTTAAATCGGGGTGGGGGAACCTTTGGCCCTCCAGATGTTTTAGACCACAACTCCCACAGTCTTTTATCATTGCCAATTCTGGGAGTTGCCATCAAAAACATCTGGAAGGCCAAAGATTCTCCTACCCCTTATTTAACATATTATTACCAACACACATTTCTTCTTAAAGAGATCCAAGGGCAGTTTATTTCCTTAGAAGCAATATTTAAAAGCAAAGAACAGTAAGCATTCAAACATTTTTAAAGGATCAAGCAAAGAGCACACTAAAAACAGTAAACAAAATCAACACTAAAGCACATTCAAAGCAGCAAGTCACAACAATTCTTTTACAACCCTCTCAGACAGCCAGTCACTAAGAGAAAGCATGCCTGAAGAAAATGGTTGTGTGTTGCCATATACACACAACACAAGAACACAAGAAGAGCCATGCTGGATCAGGCCAAAGGCCCATCTAGTCCAGCTTCCTGTATCTCACAGTGGCCCCACCAGATGTGTCTGGGAGTGCACAAGAGTAGATATCTGTTTCCTGATACCACTCCCTTGCACCTGGCTCTTGAAGTACTCCAGTTTTAAGACTGGAGATTACACATCTCCATCATTGCTTGTAACTTGTGATGGACTTTTCCTCCAGGAATCTGACTAATCCCCTTTTGAAGGCATTCAGGCCAGATGCCATTACCATATCCTGTGGCAGGGAGTTCCACAGACTAACAACACACTGGATAAAAAAATAGTTTATTTTGTCTGTTCTCACTCTCCCCAGCCCTCAATTTGAATGGATGTCCCCTAATTCTGGTATTGCGTGAGAGGGAGAAGAGCATCCCTCTATCCACTTGACTCATGCCCTGCATTATTTTGTATGTCTCAATTATCACATCATACCATGGGCATACCAGACCTCTCCAGCAATGGGTGCAGCTGACACACTAGTTGCAATGGTGCAGATACACTCCCAGGTAGGACCTGCATGAAGCTCTGAGTTTTAGGGCAGTGTAATCCCACACATCTCAGGCTGGATCCCTATTTCCTGTTATGGCTTTTGAGCAAGTAGGAACACCTCTGTCTCGTCTGGATTACAGTTTCAGTTTATTTACCCTTATCCCATTTATTACTGACACCAGATACTGATCTAAAACCAAGACAGCTTCCTTGGATGTGGTCAGAATGGAGAATAGGGTTGGGTGTCATCTACATATTGACACTGAACCCCAAAACTCTGGACAACCTCTCCCAGTGGTTTCATGTAGGTGTTAAATTGTGTAGAAGACAAAATAGGACTTTGAGCAACCCCATAGGCTAAACACCAGGGTGTTGAACAGGCTCCCCCAGCATCATCTTCTGAGTTCTCCCTTGCAGGAAGGGCCAGCATTTGTAAGTCCCATTCCAGTTTCAGTTCCCCCAATTTTCTCAATCCAAGGGAACTCCGGGTTGTTAACAACCCCAAAACACATAACAATGGGACATTTAAACGATATAAAGGAAAGCTATGAAGAAATAAAAAAATAAAAATAAAGGCAGAATGACCATAGGAAGGCAGAGAGCAGCTGCGATGGAAGCCAGGTACCACTGTTTTTGAAGCAAGCTTTGGCTATCAGTCAATTAATTTTCAGGAACTTTTGAAGAAACCAATTTCTAACGTCTATGAGGGTCTATACCAGTGATGGCGAACCTTTTAGAGACTGAGTGCCCAAATTACAATTCAAAACCCACTCATATTTTTGCAAAGTGTCAATACAGCAATTTAACCTGTATATAGGTGGCTGTGAAGGGGCGATGTTAGTTGCCCCCAGAAAGGGCTCCGAGTGCCACCTTTGTCATCCGTGCCATAGGTTCGCCATCACTGGTCTACACTCTCTCATGTAAGGTTGAACAGGAAAGTCTCCTGCAGCATACATTGTAATGCTAGCTTAAAGCAAAACTTTTTTGTTTGTTTGTTTGTTTGTTTTGGTATTTGTCTGAACCCCACTAAGGTTAACATTTCAAGACATTATGCAAGAAGGTTCTCCTACTCTTGCTATGGGTGCCTGGCAAGAGCTGGGGATAGTTTTGTGTTGTTGTTGTTGCTTTAATAGAACCCCCATCCATGTTGACTAAGGTGTTCGGGCGGCTATCATTTTTTTAAAGTAACCTTTTTACTCGAAACTTGTCATATAGATTTTTCTTTCAAAAAATATCCCAAGTGTTTGAGTCAAGCAGCTTTACTGGTGAAATAATCCCTGAAGGTAAAGAAATATTTTTACTTAAGTTTTGAAATAGAGGAGAAGGATATCGGGTGCTCCTCCCCTCCCACCCCCTTTTTACAGGACAACGGCTCTGATTCCTTTTGGTTAAATGATGCTGAGTTGTGACACTACTAAATCTGCCTGCCAAGCTGATGCAATATATTATTTTAAAGATTTATGCTATCCACCACCCTTCTACTGTGTCATACATTGTTAGTGTTACTAATCTCCTAACATGAGAGATAGAGCAGACAATTTGTTGCTCAAGCATCCGTGATGATTTGTAAGAAATTAAACTAAAGGCATGTGGATGTTCTCCATTGCTGATAAACAGAGGCAGAAAAACTAGAAAGATGATTCACTGGCAGAAATGTTGGCTTTCATTCTTGGGGCTAGGGATGAGAGAATAAATATGGAGGCTGGCATTTAGATATTTCCCAAAAGAAAAGAAAAACTAAAGATGCTTTTGGCCTGTAAGCTTGAAACAGGAACAGAACAAGAATTGATAACAGCAACTTAAATGTAACAGATGGTCTCAGAAAGGGAGAGAGCAACTGTGATGGAGGTCAGGGACCACTGTTTTTGAAGCAAGAGGTTCTTCAGTTGGAAGACATCATTTTTCCATGTATGCATTCTACGATGTTCTTTACTTTTTCTTGTGGAGAAGCCATTCCTGTGTTTTGCATGGGCCTAATTGAGCTCTCCTGTGGCTGAAATCCACAGAGATCTAAACACATGTGATTCAATAGCAGCTTCCTATGGTCGTTTGGCATATAGCACATAGTTATGATCGTGGGAAATGCTCTGGAGGAAATTAAGGGTGGTGTTTTTTTCTTCTTCCCCTGAGGGGGAGGGCCATTCCAGTTTTCAGCAAAAAATCTCAGCTGTTCAACTGGCCCCATTCAACTATTGATGTGGGGTTATTTATTATTTATTTATTTATTTATTTATTACACTTTTAACCACACCATTTCCCAGAGGGACTCTGGGCAGTTTACAGATAAAGAACATCAGATAAACAGAACTAAAAACATCAGTGGAAGGACAGCAATAAGGGCAAAAGAGGGGAAACCCTTAACAAAAAGCGGTGGGCACAAAAAAAAAAATTAAATAGAGATAAGGTCACCATAAGCCTCCTTAAAAAGCATAGTTTTTAAAGCCTTTTTGAAGACGGGCAGGGACTATGCAAGGCGCAACTCACTCGGTAGATGGTTCCATAGTGAAGGGCCAACAACCGAGAAGGCGCAGCTATGCGTTGCCGACTTCCGCGCCGCCCTAGGGGTGGCCACGATGAGTGATTGCACCCGCAACATTCGAGTGGGCCTAGCCTCTGTTGATCTCTGAGAGATATGCTCCACCAGGGTATTCAGGTTCCAAACCGTGGAGGGTTTTCAAAACCAAAACCAAGACCTTGAACCTTATCCAGAGAGCCAACGGCAAACAATGCAGGCGGGCCAGAACTGGGGCGATATGATCATATTTGTGAGCACCCACCACCAGTCTGGCAACCACATTCTGTACCCATTGGAGTCCCCTTACAAGGGTCAAGGGCAGCCCCATGTAGAGTGCATTGCAGTAGTCAATCCTTGAAATCACAAGGGCCTGCACAACTGTTCTCAGGGAGGACTCATCGAGATATGGGCAGATCTGGGTGATCCTGCGGAGTTGGAAGAAAGTGGCCCTGGAGACTGCCATCACCTGGGCTTCCAGGGAGAGGGCTGAGTCCAGGACCACACCCAGATTCCTAGCCCTGTCCGTAGGCTGGAGGGAGACTCCCCCCAGACTAGGGAGGGGGCCATTGTACCTGGACGAGGGCGCCCTGAAGAACAGAACCTCGGTCTTCACCGGGTTAAGTTTGAGCCTGTTAGTCCTTGTCCACTCCAAGACCGCCTCCAGGCACTGATCAAGGGAGTGAACTGCCTCCACTGCAGAAGAAGAAAAGGAGAGATAGAGCTGCGTGTCATCAGCATACTGATGACAGCGAACTCTAAATTTCCTGATGACCTCCGTCAGCGGCCTCATATAAACATTGAACAGTATAGGGAAGAATGCCAACCCCTGGGGCACCCCACAAGGGAGCGTCCAAGGAGCCAACAATTCATCCTCCAACTGAACCCGCTGGAGCCGGCCATCAAGGAAGGATCGGAGCCAGCAGAATGCTGAGCCCCCGATTCCTGCCTCGGCGAGCCGGTCCAGTAGGTTACCGTGCTCAACGGTATCAAAGGCAGCTGACAGATCAAGGAGAAACAACACCCCCTGTGGGCCTCCCTGAGGAGGTCATCCTGCAGAGTGACCAGGGCAGTTTTGGTTCCACAAAACGGCCTGAAACCAGACTGGAAAGGGTCAAGGATATGATTTTCCTCCAGGTATGACTGAAGCCGAATGGCAGCCACACTCCTTGCCCGGGAAGGGAACGATGGCAATCGGACGATAGCTGGCAAGATCGTCCGATGCCAGGCCAGGCTTCTTCAATGTGGGCTTCACCACCATCTCCTTCAAAGGAGAGGGAAAAATTCCCTCTTGGAAGGAGGCGGTGGCAATGGAAGAGGCCCACTCCGACATGTTCCCTCCGGCGGATATGATGAGCCAGGCTGGGCAGGCGTCAAAAGGGGAAGCCGCCGGCCAGCAATAAGCCAAAGCCCTGGAGGCCTCCACCGGTGACACAGGCCCAAACTTGACCAGACGAGGAGACCGAGGGGGTGAGGCCCCCTAGATAAACGGGGAGGGACCAGTGCAGCTGGAGTCCCGATCGGAATGGATGGCCTCAATCTTCGATCTAAAATAGGCTGTGATTTGCTCACTAGTGAAATCAGTAGGAGGAGGCTCGGGCTGACCAGGATTGGAGAGGTCTCAAACTACCCGGAACAACTCTGCCTGGCTGTTTGAGGCCTCACCAATTCTCAGGGAGGCATGAGCTGTTCTTGCGTCCCTGATCGCATGTACATAACGGCCGGTCAGCTGCTTAAGTGCAGCCTTATTAACTTCTGCCCAATCATTTCTCCTTACACACTCAAGCTGCCTGCGTTCTTGTTTCATTGCCTGCAACTCAGCCGTGAACCATGGCGAGGAGCAGGCTCCACATCGGAAGAAGCGCTTGGGGGCGATCCAGTCGACTGCCCCAGTGGCACCCACATACCACCTTTCCACCTGGGCTTCAACCGGATCGTCAGCCAGTCCACTGGTGAGCTCTCCAAAGGCCTCCATGAACTGGACAGGGTCCAGGAGCCTCCGAGGGCAGGCCCAAACATAGGGCTGATGCTCCCCACGGGGCGGGGCGGCAATTGACAGGGAAAATTTTAACAGATAGTGATCTGACCATGACATGGGTTGGGATACTAAGCCCCCAAACCCCAGAAAAGAATCTGACGGCATGGAGGAAAAGACCATGTCCCGGGTATGGCCTGCACTATGGGTGGGGTAAACAACATGCTGAGATAGGTTCGTGGAGGCCATGGACTCCATGAATTCCAGAGCGGCTCCTGAACGTTCTGCCTCGGCATGCACGTTGAAGTCCCCAACCACCAGAAGGCAGGGAGACCTCAACAGGGCAGCTGAGATGAACTCAGTGATCTCTGGAAAGGATTGGGCTGGGTTGCGGGGAGCACGGTACACCAGCACAATACCAAACCTATCTCACTGACCCACCGATAGATGGAGGCATTCTACCCCAGGACACACCAATGCCACAGATCTGCTAATATGAAGGGAGTCCCTGTAAATGATGCCCCCCACCCCCAACCCTCTGGCCTGCCCACCCACTGGACCTGAAACTCAGGGGGGCAGAGCAGGGAAAGGGAAGCCCCTCCCTCCTCACCCACCCAGGTCTCGGTAAAGCACACCAGGTCGGCTCGCTCATCCATGATGATATCATGGAGGACCGGGATCTTGTTGTGAACCGACCTGGTGTTAACCAGGTGGCAGGCCAGGCCAGAGGTTACTGGTCTTGGCAAGATATCCAGTGACTAGAAGTATCGGAAGAATGGTCCTCATGCCCAGAATGGTTATACCTGAATGTCTCTTCTTCCCTGGTCTCTATTAACATGAAGTACTTTGTTGGCATAGAATGGAAAAGGTCAGCTACAAAGACTCCACTTAGAATCTTTACTCCTGCCAGTTGATGAGCCACATCCTTTTTCCATTGGAATAATTACACTGGATGTTCTCAAGATCCTTGTAGCAATGCATACGTTGTGATTTCAGTCCTGATGCGCTACAAAGGTGCTCTTAAGATGGAGGATTATATGCAGGCTCCCATTTGTGAACTTATATTGTTCAGTAAATCAGCCATTGTTGTTTGAACCCAGAATTGGCAGGGAATACCACATGTCCTGTGATAGCTTCTTTGTTGGTATATCTGTATAAATGGCTGTTTATGTTCCATTCTACTTTTTTATTTTGTTGTTCATTATTCGGTTTGTTATGTAATGAAATGAATAATGACCCTAGGGCAAATTTAACATGAAACAAAACAAACCTAGAAAAATTGGTTTGGTTAGGTTCGTTTCGTTAATGGGGCAACGGCCACGCTACAGCTGTGGTCAGCACAGTAAAAAAAGGAGCACCTGATTGGCACCCTAAAATAAAAAACAAACAAACAAACCCAGCGACGACCGGGCCCCAAGGGCCGCGTGGTTGGCGCTGAAAGGAAAACAAAAACAAAACAAAAAAGGCCCGCACTACAGCTGTAGTGCGGCCTGAACCTGGGGGGGGGGGGGGGGGATAAAATAAAATAAAAATAAATTTTTAAAAGAGGGGGCGTGACCAGGCCCCAAGGGTGGCCTGGTTGGCACCCTAATTAAAAAAAAACAAAAAACCAATGCCGACCAGGCCCCAGGGGCTGCATGGTCAGCGCTGAAAGGAAAACAAAAAATAAAAAAGAAGTGGGGGGAACCCTGCTGCCGCGGCGCTCGCACAGGAAACCCAAACCCAGCAGCAAGGTGATGCCCCGCTGCCTTCGCAGCCCGAGCCAGTGACAGCCGAGGCAGAGGGAGGTTGCAGCTCCACCTCCAAGCCCCCCAACAGGTCAGTGATATTGGCGATAATAAAAAAACCAGCACCAACCGGACCCCAGGGGCTGTGCGGTCAGTGCTGAAAGGAAAAATAAATCAACAACCCGGAAGTGGGGGGAGACTAAAATAAAATTAAAATAAAATATTTTTTTAAAAGGGGGGGAGCGCCGACCAGGCCCCAAGGGTGCCCTGGTTGGCACCCTAAAATAAAAAAATAAAAATACAAAACCCAGCGCCGACTGGGCACCAGGGTCTGCGTGGTGGGCGCTGGGAAAAAAGGGTAATAATGAATAACAAATTAACGAACCAACAAAATGAATCCCCCCCAAAAAAGTTAAAAATGAAACAAAACAAAATGAAGCCTTAAACAAAACGAAATGAAATGCCATTTTTTTCGGTTCATGCCCATCTCTAGTATATTCATGTTGCAATCCGTGCATTTTGTCAGAAAGCTCAGCCAGAGGCCCTAAACCAGTCACATTTTGCTTCAATATAAAAAAGCCAACTTGCCTTTTCTCCTCCTGATGCATGTTGAAACAAAAATCCAACCTGTAGGTGAATTGGGGCCTTTCTGGTTAATCTCCCTGAATGGTTCAGACGACTAGAAAAAGGAAGCCCAACATTGCATTAAAACAGAAATATTGATAAGGGAATCTTGATAACTTCATGTCTGAAATGAGAATGTTTTATTTATTTATATATTTCATACGGTACAGAATTTCAGACTGAGATTCACTTCCAAGCTGGATGAAAATGTAACTAGTAGATCATACAGCTGGATTTATGTGTGCTTTGTTTTTCCAGAGAAGTTAAAACCATGAAGTAAAAAATTCCCTTTGTGATGTTAAGCTTCTAATCCTTAATTACTTGGCCAGCAAGGTGGCTGATTTAAAATCCACTGGCGGTATGAAGATGTAAGAGTATCTCTGCAGACACTTCAGTTTTCCTTGGAATTGCTAATATCAAGAATTTTATAAGCTAGCCCCTTTCCTGGCTAAAACAGTATCTCTCTTCTTTTTATGACAACAACCCTGAGCTTAATCAGGAATGGCCAAGCGGTAGCCCAGGGCAAGCTCCAGCCCCCAGTGACTGCAGGAAATTTTTATCTAGGTGAGATTAACCCCCTCACAATTTCCCACAAATAAGCAGTGTGTGTGTGTGTGTGTGTGTGTGTGAGAGAGAGAGAGAGAGAGAGTGAGAGAGAGAGTCTATATAAATATAAATGTTAAGAGTATCCCCCTCTTTCCTTCAGAAAGCCAAAGGGCCACTACTCAGTTGCTGTTTCAAGGCTTCTTTTGTTGCAGTTGCAATATACAAATTGTTGACTTCACAGAATTCCATGAGTTGTCTTCATGGCTTCTTCCTTACTTGTGTCAGAAGCACTGCAGGGCAATTAATTTTATCCCAATAATGGGCAACATCCAGAGTATTTGGGGCAGTGAGCAGCGAGTCTTCCATTCTCAGGTTCTCAATGAGTTCCATTGGCAGTTAAATACATTTTAAGGCTTTGGAAGGACAGCACTGAATCACAGTAGGATGACAGTATCCATGAGGATTGGTTTCAAGGCCCCAACCCAACAGATGCAAGAGAAATGTAGAAGCATCCGACACTCTAAATTTGCACTGCATCCTGCTCCCTCTAGTGACCAGTTCTGGTAAATACACCCTGGAAATCCATATACATGCAGATTTCCTTTTTTTAAAAAAAGGATTTTCAAGCAGTAGATAAGTGTGGATATTGATCCCACAGATAGAATAGTCCTACAATACCTCTTAAAATTAACATATCCAGGCTTTCCTCTGTTCTAATAGACAGTCAGAATGTAAAGTAATACTTCTGTTGCCTGGGACTTTCATCAACAAATTTGTTGTGTACATACATCCAGTATATTTTTAAATGACTTTAGGCTATTCAGGCATTCACAAAAACACAGGGAGGGTTTAAGTAGGGTCAAAGTTCCGCACATAAGCCCCATCACTTGCAGAGTGCTATATTCTGCAGTGTCAGAAACGTTTATGCCTTGAGCAGCCACAACTGCTGACGAACTCTGCAGAGAAACTTTGAAAGTGCTTCTAGTCTTCCCATAACTGAGAGTCCTGATAAGTTTGCAATCCCAGTCATGGGAGCTCCGCAACCACTACTACAAAATGCAGTTGTAGAGACTTCTGATGATTTATTTTTTAAACTTAGTGGGTAATCTCTGATACAGGGAGGTGTAGTCCCATTCAGGGGCTTCTCATTCTAAATACATTACTGTGTAGTGTTATTAATTAAAGCTTCCCAAGACTTGAGGCTGTGGTGGGTCAGCAGTCCTGGCTGCAGCCACACTTGAGTTTTTCATCTAGGATTTCCCTAGATCCTTTTAAATGTCAGCCTGACCGGCTTTTGCTGTGTCTAATGTGAATCTAGTGATGATTGGTATTTTTTTTTCAGTGCCCCTATCATTTGTTGTTGTTGTATCGTTACAGTCGTGACCGACTCTTCATGACCCCATGTCCTTTTTTTTGGCAGGCATATTGCTGTTTTTAAATATGTATTTTGAGAAAGGATGTAAGAGTTGACAAAACATGATGCAATTATTAGCAATGTTATAAATCCTCTTCAGCGTTCCTTGGTTTTCTGAAATGTATTTAACATTAGCTGATAGATATTTCTGAGATAAATAGAGTTTCCCAGGCACAGTGCCCCAAAACAATTTTTGACAGTCCTGAGTAGGCTTGGGCCCTATGTATCTAAGAATTTTTTTCCTATTGACTGAGTGTTATGCTAATTGACTTTATCTGCAAAAATCTGGTCATAAAAATAGATCAAAGAAAGAGTTTTGTTTGCACAAGAGAAAATCCAATTGTACTCATAGAAGCTTGCTTGGATAGCTAAGGTAAAATTTGACATTTGGCATGACAGGTCATAGATAGTTGAGATCTAAAGCTGGAAGAAGGCAAAATGGGGTGGTATTTCGATAACTGCTTGAAGTATACCACACTTCTTTACAAATTAATATGAGGACCTTGGATACAATGTACTGCATTCACATTACATTTTTTCCTGGTAATGTGCCAAGCAGATAACACTTCCTCCACTTGTGGTGGTGGTTGTTGGTATTATTAAATTGTTCAAATGTGGAATACTTTGCTTTTGTACCCAGGAGTCAAAAAGCCAGGAAATGGCCCAATATTGCTGTAAAGTATCATGCCTGTATGGCCAGCAGGAAATAGTCTTTCAAGCTTTAAACCACAAAGGGAAACCTGAATGTTGACAACACCAATGGCAGTAGTCAAGATGGACACTGTTTTTGGCTTCCTCACCACCATTTATACTTGCTGAAAAATGGCCCTGATTATTGCTTGCTTTGTGTTGGGGTGAGAAGTGGTGAATTGATGACAAAAGGAGTCAGCTTCTGAGATTTTCCCTTGTGTGGTGTCAGTTTGTGAATGGTAGTGGTGCTGGTATTGGTCCTATTCAACACCTCGACCTGTGGAGTGTCTCAGGGTTCCATGATTTCCCAAACTATTTCATACATATATGACTCTGTCCAGAATGTTATGGTCTGGTACCATCAGTGTGCTAACAACAGCCAACTCCATCTGCATTTGTTTGGGGCAAAAGCAGATGGTTTGGGTTTTGCTTGTAGAATTCTTTTTACTGGGCACATGCAAAATATATGATATGACTACCATTGTACCATAATTAAAAGATTATTGGATTCCCCTAGACTTTAGCAATTGAAACTCTGAATAATTTGCTATGCCACTGGCTCCTGAACTTCTGCTCCATCTCTTGTGTGCTAAAGTTGAAGGCAATTTTTTCTTTCTTTTAATAGTATGATATAGCATTTAGAATGTTGGACTGGGGCTTGAAAGATGCCAATTCAGATCTGCACTGAGCTGTAAAACTCAGTGGGTGACCCTGGGCTGAAGTAAAAAAAAAGCCTGCATTCTTTTGTCCCCTTTTTTCTCCCTCCCCTCATGCAGACAGGATCAAGGAAGTGCGGAGGGGTGGGGACGCAGGAAGAGCAATGAACCTCCAAGATCTCTGGTCCAAATTTAAGTGGCCAGCGGATCTTAGGGGTCATGTGAAAAGGCCCTTAGATGTAAAGTTCTTGGCAAGATGATATTCACGAGGCAGCCTTCTTAGAGGAGACAGGAAGCAGCAGAGCTGTTGTTATTAAAGCTGTACCTGAAGTCAAGGATTGGGTTTCATACTCCAGCCCTTCAAACAAAGGGACACACAACCACACCTGGACTAGTCATTTTCTCTGCCTAACATGTCACAGTGTTGTTGTGAAAGGGGCAGAGGCATATGAATTGCCTTAAGGAAGTCCTTTCAGAGGAGACCATGCAGAGATGTTTCTTGAATAGAGATAAATAGAATTTCAAATACATGCAGTGGTATGTTGATTTACAAGCATAATCTGTTCTATGATTCAATAATTCTATAATTCTATCTGTTCTGGAAGCATGCTCGTAAACCAGAATACTCATAAATCAAAGCAGATTTTCCCATGGGAAATAATGGATAACTAAATGATTTGTTCCAGGGCCTCTTGTCGCCTCTTCCACCCCCTCCCCTGTGGGGTATCTTCCTGCCATCATCAGTCTCCAAAGTGGCTTTGGAGACAGGGGTGGCGGCAGCAGCTCAGAGGAATGAGGGAGTTGCACCTTGCAGAAGAGGATCCTGTTGATGAAGGGAACGGAGGAGAGCTCATCCAGCTCCAGCTCTACATGGAATTTCTTCTTCTTCTTCTTCTTCTTCTTCTTCTTCTTCTTCTTCTTCTT
>JAHTLZ010000274.1:15388091-15399684 GCA_023846285.1 Phrynocephalus versicolor | reverse complement strand
TCTTCTTCTTCTTCTTCTTCTTCTTCTTCTTCTTCTTCTTCTTCTTCATCATCATCATCATCATCATCATCATCATCATCAATATGAGGGCCATGTGCTGTTGGGGTGGAGGTGGATGAGTGCACAAGGGAGGGGAAGGAAGAGAGGGAGTTGGGGAGGAAGGGAATAAGTCAACCAAGAGTCAAAGGAGAGCCCCCCAAGGGAGCTCCACCAGCTGCTCCTTTATCAGCAGGAGAAATAGAGGGGGAGAAGAAAGGTTGGGGGGAGCGAAAGTCAACCCCCCCCCCAAAAAAACTGCACACACTTAGTCTTGCTGAGCCCACCCGCCTCCTGCCTATCCCTCTGAGGCACCTCCCTCCCTCTTGCTCATTGGAAGAAGGAACCTCCTCACTTCCCCCCACCCCAGCCTGCAGAAAAATTTAAAGTGAGAGGTCCTTTTGCTTAATTCTCCCAACGCTCTGATCCACCTTTGACAGAACGATCTGGGTATTTAAAAAGAGAAACATACGTGGCAAATAACAATGCTGAAACTTGCCCAGATCTTTTTTCTCAAAAGTGGATTCACTGGGAGAAAGTTAAGAGAATTAAGATAAACCAGCCTTCCTCTTCCTCTCGAGGTGGGGGAACTTCCTCGCTTCCCCCCTCACCCCAAGCTGCAGAAGCGTTTAAAGTGAGAGGTGATTTGGCTTAACTATCTCCAAATAAATCCACTTTTCAGAAAGAGATCTGGGCAAGTTTCAGCATTGTAAAAACCTTATCAATTTAAAATACAAACTAAATTAAAATTTTAAATCATTTAAACCAGTGGTTCTCAACCTGTGGGTCCCCAGATGTCCCTGGACAGCAACTCCCAGAAGTCTTCATCACTAGCTGAGCTGGCCAGTCTTTCTGGGAGTTGCAGTCCATGAACATCTGGGGACCCACAGGTTGAGAACCACTGATTTAAACAATCAAGATTTAAATCAATCTAGTATAAATTAAATCCACCCTGATGTGCATACCCTTGTTTTTTTGAAACTTCAAACTGTGATTTAAAATTAGCTAACTGTCCAGAGTGGCCTCGCAGCCAGATGGGCAGTATAAAAATCCAATGCAGAAATAAAAAAAATGCATTTCAAGATTCTGAATTCTTAGATTACAACTTATAGAAACTTGGATTTTGGTGGTTAATTGGCTCTGGGAATTGCACAGGGTTTTAAAATCAACCGCAGAAGCTTGCAGTCTGGCCTTAGGTACAGACACAGAAGCGAGGAGATGGTTCCTTGGAACAAGGGGGGCTTCCCATTCAGTCAAGACTGAGTGTGAGTTCATTTTGTTTTGTATGAAGTGTTGGGAGGCCAGAGCAATAGGTTCTCAGATGCTGTAGTCTTAACGGCCAACGTTGGAACTTTGTTTAATTAGCAGAGGAATGCATGTGTATCTACATGCCTTTTAGTTTATCAGTCTAGTCAAGAATATTAATCATTCGTTTAATTCAAAGGGTATTTATTGATTCTTTCTCCTCATTTGATATTTTCTGACATTTTATAACACTCACTATTGACTTATACAAAATCCATAGCCTGCTTCATGCACTTGTCATTTGTGGTTTTCTTCTCTAATAACTATAACAGCCATGCATACCCAATCTGTTAAGATCTTGAGGCGCTGCTCTCAAAGAACTGACAATCTGGCGCTAAGAAATGAGAAATTCATTGGGAAGCTTAGAAGTGGCAGGCTAGGCAAGACTTGAGGACTTGAGAAGAAAAACAGAGAAAGGCCTTGATGCTGGCAAAAGGCAGCTGGATTGAGGCAGGAGAGAGAATCAGATTTAACTGCCTGAATCCCATGCTATAATACATGCAAATTGTAACCAGGGAGCAAATGAATTTTTTTGAGTACACACAGGCTATCAAAGTGTTTGTGCAGAGGTGGGGTGGGGAAATCAAGCAACAATGTTTCATTATAACAGCTTGTCAAAAAAGACAGAAGCAAACCGGTTAGAAGGTTCCTGTTTGATCTACTAATGCACCTTGCTACTGCGAAATACTTCAGTATGCTTTTGCATTCAGCCCATCTCTTAATGTTACTCTGAAGGCAGATCCAATATGTTGAATGTGACATATTTCCAAGTAAGTGTGTGGAAAGTTGCAGCCTTGGTATCAACAGCTCCCCTAGGCCCTCCTGCTTCGCTGGCACAGAAATAGGGAGAAGGCCTTGAGAGTTCTTGAGTGGAAGCCATCCAACCTAACACAGTTAGCATACTTGGTTACTAGTGGACACCGGTTTCTTCCATTCAAATGTCCTGTAAAAATATTCCTCTATTTTTGGCTAAAATAAAATTAAAAAATGTCCAACTCTTATACTAATACTTATACTATTTTTGGCTAAAATAAAATAAAAACAATGCCCAACTCTTATACTAAGGAGAGCATTGCTACAGCAACAAAAGAGGCAGTGGAAAAATGATAAATTGAGTGAGTTTGACTTCTTATTTAATATTATGCCTGCTGAACACCAGGGACCTGACAAACTACCCAAATATCAGTGCTCATCTTCAGAAGAGCTTTGGTTGGACAAAAGCCAACCAGAAACAGCTATACCCTGGAGATCACCACCTGGCCACTCCCATTTTTTTAATCAAGTTGGCTAGCTCAAGTGCATCTCTAACTGTCTCCTCTGGCTCTCCAAGTAGGCAAGTATAGATAAGCCATATAACAACAAACCACTAGTGTACCTTAAAATGTAGTTTTCTAGATATATTGTATGATGATTTAGTCACTGAGCAAACAATTTAGGGTAGCACCTGAAAGTTCACCTGTCTTTCACCATTTGTTAGCAAAGCCTTAAATTATATGCTAAACTGTTAACATTGCCGCCAAATAATATCATTTTTATGGAATAATATTTCCTTCACACAGAATTTGGATCTTGGTGAATGCCTACCTTTGCTCTCTAGAAATACATTATGAAACCTGGAGATTGGTAAAAGTTAAACAATCTACCTTCTTGTCCATAGATTTAGAGGGAAACTATATGACCAAACATTGCTGTTATAAATTCCTGTAAGCAAGTGCAAACAGATTTAAAATGTATTATACTAATACTTATGTTTTGTCAATACATTCCAACTTATGGTGACCTTTTCCAGGGTTTTCTAGGTATACAGTCCTCAGATGTGCTTTACCATCCAATTCTGGGGGCACTCTGGGACGGTGGACCTTCCCCATGTCCACACAAGCCAGCTCTTTATCCTGGAGGCAAAGTGGGGCACTGAACTCTCAAACTCTGAAGCCAGATCCCTAATTGGCTACACCTAGTGGATTTTTCTAAATTTTATCCCATTTCCCAAATGGGTTTCCTGCACCAACCCTCCCCCTTCTCCGGCCAAGCAGGGACCATTAGCCTCGAAGTGCCACATGGAGAGTGGGTGTGAATGTGTGTACCTGATCTATGTCATGTTGTTTGAAGGACTGGGACAGTAAACGTAACTTCAGATGCAGCCTCACAACATCTCTGCTCTGGGCCTCAACTAAGAAAACTACCTGGCATTTATTTTCATCTTGCCAAGAACTTTACATCTAAGAACTGACTCCTGGCAATTCCATCTGTTGCCATTCTTGAACTTTTGGTACAACTGTGAGGAAGAGGGTGTTGTCCTCAAAATATTAGCAACTATTTTGTTATTTCACTAGTAGGCTAAAGGTATCACCTGATCTAATTTTGTATTTAGTTTTTGTGATGGCTACACAGCTCCCCAACTCATTTTTAGAATGTAATTAAAGCATTATTTTTCTGATATTTTATTATACTACTTATGCTACTGTATACTGAATTGAATTCTAACTGAAGAATTTCCCTGCAACATAAGTTTAGTTTTCATATACATTTGTGCCCATAGTTTTCCATAGCTGTAAGCCTTTTAAATACTTTCATTAGTTGAAGTATTTTTGCGTTTATAGAACATAGAAGCAATGTAGATAAATACTCATAGAATTAAATAAGCTGATTAGAGATGGGCACGAAACAAACTTTTGGTTTGTTTTGTTATTCATTATTAGTTTTGTTACATAACGAAATGAAAATCGAACCTCAGAGTGAATTTAGAATGAAACGAAACAAACAAAATGCTTCGTTTCATTTTGTTTTGTTTTTTTAATGGCAGCGGAGATGTCTCCTACCTAGTGCTGGACTGGTCCTTTCTCGACAGTCCGGTCTTCCTGGCTGCAGGGATGGGGATGACCAGGGGGGGAAAAGCTGACCGGCTGTGCTACAGCTGGTAGGCAGCCATGGTCAGCAGTAAAAATAAAATTAAAATAAAATAAAAAATAAAAGATCCAGCATGCGAGGCCAGTACCAGCCCACGGGCCACAGAACCAGGTCATGGGCCAGCAAAAAACAAAAAACAAAACAAACAAAAGAAAAGAAAAAACAATCCAGCCTGTGAGCATCAGACCTGGTCCATGGGGCGCAGCCCTGGCCCGCGGCCAGCAAAAATTTAAAAAAAGAAAGCCGACCAGCCCACACTTACTGGTTGGCAGTAAATAAACAAAGTAAAGTAAAGTAAAAGGTTCAGTGCTTGGGCCCTGGTATCAGCCCACGAGCACAGGATCTGGCCCGCTGGCCAGCAAAAAAAGAAAGAAAGAAAGAAAGAAAGAAACCATCCAGTGCGTGGGCCCCGTACTGGCTTGTGTGGAACTGGCCCATGGGCTGTGGAACCAGCCCACGGCCAGCAAAAGTTTTTAAAAAAGACCGACTGGCCTGCGCTACAGCTGTAGCGCGGGCCACATGGTGGGCAGTAAAAAATTAAAATAAAATAAAATAAAAATAAATCAAAAACAAACAAAGGAGCACCAACCTGGCCCCAGGGGTGGCCGGGTTGGCACCCTAAAACAAAGGAAAAAATATGAAAAATAAAACCAGCGCTGACCTGACCATGTGGTCAGTGCTTGAAAATAAAAAATAAAAATAATTAATAATAAAAAAGGAGTGCCGACCTTGCCCCAGGAGTGGCCGGGTTAGCTGCCTAAAATAAAGAAATATATATATAAAATAAAACCAGTGCTGACCCGGCCCCAGAGAACACACAGTCGGAGCTTGGGGAAAAAACAACCCCCCAAGCGCTGGCCCCCAAGCCAGCTGCCGCCTGGTAAGGATGATGTGTTGATGATTGAAGATGATGAGGATGATGAGGATGATGAAGATGAGGATGCTGCCTGTCTACTTCATGCAGTTGCTGTCAACATCGGTTTTTTATTATTATTTTTGAATGCTTTTTCCTGCCCACGTGCTGTCAAATGGATTAAACCATGCAAAGCAGGAAAAAATGAACAAAATGAACCAAAGAAACGAATATTTGGAAGAAAATTGTTAAAAATTTTGTTGAAATTTTGTTGAAACCAAACCAAACCCTAAAACGAAACGAACCAAAATGAATGTTGCATGGAATAATTGCAGCAATGAAAAATCATATACCTTGATACTCAGAATAATTTTGATATGATTGGAAATGCTTGTTTGATTTCACCCTGAGATTGATTCCTTTTTCAGGAGTGAATGCCAGCTGCAGGGAACACAGGTTTCCATGTTTTGAGAGGCTCTCTGTAAATAATTATATGATGAACACTGTTACTACAGGTTGTCCTTACTCAACCACATTACTCTGGGGGCAGTGGGAGAATTGCCCTATTGCTGCTGCAAGATAAGGTCATATTGAAAAGGCCAGCCATTGGCAGACCTGCCAGAAAACTGGGGCCCTACTAGCTGCCAAGAGGCCAAGGAGCGGTGGCTACAACAAGCGGTGTTGTGTGGGAAGAGCATAGAGAGGAGAGGGGGGCTCTGTATCATTTTCAGTTTTCTCAACAGATCTGTGTGAAGTGTGTACCTTCAGACATTCTCAGAGAACAACTACAGAACAGCTCTGTTTCTGTGGATATATCTGTGCAGACGCATGGGCATATGTTTCAGTGATGTATGAGGAGGCCTCCTTAACTGCACAGAGTTAGATTTGATTTTTAGCAAATAAGTGACAGCTTTGAAAGGGGGAAATTGCTGTTTCCCTTCATATGATGATTTTAATGTCTTTTTTTTTGCTTTAGGCTCTCACATTCCAAAATAATTCAAGCACTCTGAGAATGAAAAAAAAAAGGTTTCTGATTTCCATCAATAAATGTTTTCATATCCCTGCAGTTTATATACAATTTACACAGTTCCCTTGGTGTGGGGCGGCAGTGGTGGGGAGGAGATAATTAAATGAATATCATTGAAGTCCAATGTACCATATATCTGAATAATGTACCATAGATCTAAATAATTGCTGAAAGACATATGGTTCCAACCTTAGTTTAGTGTGCCACTTTTAAGTTATATGAACACCATTCATTAAGATTATACCAGTGTTTGGCACTGAACGGGAAGTGGCGTCCCTCCTCCCCCTCCCCCCAGTAATGATGAGCACCGCTGTTTGCAAATGCCTGATTGTTTAGGTCACTTCTTAGATGCAGAAAATACTTAAGTATATATTCTCCAGTAGTGATAGATCAGCTTCTCTGGGCCAGATGCAGATTGTTACCACCATTATGAGCAAAAGTGGAGACGCTAAGGGTGAGATGGAGTAGCTGTGTTCCTCCATAGTTTGAAATGCATTGGTAATTCCTGACCACTTTTTGAAGGCGCTTTTAAGCAGTTTTCCCTAGTTACTCTTCTGACAGGTGGCGGCGGCTGGATGTTTCAATGTAATCATTATTGCTATGGCAAATAAATAAATAAACCAGACAACCACTTTCTTCTTCCATCCCACTCTTTTTCACTCTTGGCACCTGAAATGCTGCTGTGATAACTGCTCTAGGTCCCAGGAGTCCTGGAGGGCTGCTGTTGAAGGCTACTTTTTCCTGCATTTTTGTTGCATAGAATACCATACTTTAGAAGAGGATGAGGAAAACAGGCCTTCCTCACTGCTGCCATATTAGGTGCAGTCTTACTGATGCATTAGCCGCATGAAGGTCTAAAAGGTACATTTGGAGGAGCAGGTTCAGCTCCCCTCCCTCCATATCTCCAACCTCCCTCTGAGGCAGAATTGGGCAGAGGCCTCAGGTAGATGTGGAAGGGTAGGTAATGGGCAGAAGTATCTATGCTAGGTGAGTTGCTCTTCTCCTCTCCCCACAGTAGCTATCCTATTGCAGTATGAGTTGCAGCAATATTTAAAGGCACTCATTTCTCATGGAGCTTGGGAAGTGCAATGGAAGGAAATGAAAGTAGCAGCAAGGGGAGAAACTACAAGCATAGATGAACACCCTTTCTCTTGAGGAAAAAGACAACATGAGCTGGAGAGACTTCAGTTATTACTTATATAAAAATATTTAAAAGAGGCTGATTCGTTTTGTAGTTAGAGGGAGATAAAAGGGAGATAAAAGACAACAGAGGTAGTAAATACGAATATTCCACTGCGCTGTCTAACTTTCCTGATGATCCTGTAGTTATTTTTTAATAAAGTGTAAAATGGTGGATGGAGTTCCATAACTATTGCCCACTTAATCTGTACTCACAAGACTGCTTGTCGATAAGGTTTCAGACAACCCGTCACTTGATATCTTGTACTATGTATCCCATCTCCAATTAAATTGTCTTTGACAGGACAGTAGATCAAGGCATCTGAGAGGAAAGTGCCAATGAAAGCTTTGCTTTCTTATGATGTCCCTTGCCACTGCCACCACCACCACTACCATTTTATCCCATAGACATAATTGAGCACATGAAGGGACCTATGAACAGATGCATTTATTTTCCTGTTATACCTCCAATTAGAGATGGGCACGACCAGAAAAAATGACGTTTCGAGTTGTCGTTTGTCGGGATGGGTCCGTTTCGGGTCGTTTCCGTTTGTCGTGAAATTTTTATAAAATTTGTCGTTCCGTTTGTCGTCTCTTGTTTGTACAGGTTTAGGGGGAGGGGTGGGCTCTGGGAGGCACCTCTCTGGGTGCCTCCCTCTGAGTTGACCCAGAAGGGAAGGGAAGCGTAACGCGTAGCCACTGCCAATTATGTTGGGTTGTTAGTGTGACAGGAAACCTCGTCGGCACTTCGCTGTCTCACTAAGAACATTATTTATAGCCATTACATAGCTATAGCTTAGCCATATTAGCCAGGGTTGGGGGTTAGTGTGTCAGAGGCACCTCTCTCGGCGCTGACTCTGACTCACTAAGAAGGAAAGCATACTGGCATACTTGCGTACAGGTTACAAGGGAGGAAGTGGGTCTGGAGTTGGAGGCACCTTTCGATGCACCACTCTGACCCACTAAGAAGGGAAGTGTACTTGTGTACGAATCTGGCTTAGGGTTGGGGTTAGGGTAAGGGCTAGGGTTAGGGTAACGGTTAAGGTTAGGGTGGGTTAGTGGGCTGCACCTGACCCACTAAGAAGACAGTGTAGTGGCGTATGGGTTAGGGTTAGGGTTAGGCTTATGGTTAGGCTTGGGATTGGTGGGCTTTTTATGCCCTCTCTGGCACATCCAGAAGTCTCAGCAAAACCTGGCCATGTGATTGGTGGAATGGCTCCAAAAATTTGCATGGTCCCGTCCCATGGCCAGCCCATCATTGCGCGTGCGCAGGTGTAAAAAAATAAAAATAAAAATAAAATAAAATAAAATAAATGGAGACGTTTTGTTGCAAGAAAAACCCACTGCTGCTACTATAAAAATCCAGGCATTTAAAATACCTAATTTTCAAATGTTTCTGTAGTGCTTTGGTGGGTTTTTGGACCACAATTTCAAAAAAAATATTGCTGTTGCCATTTTGGATCCCCCCCGCCGCATGGCAAATGGAGACGACGATGCCCCCCCCACAGCCTGGTACCAGCAGCCCAGGACAGGAGAGCGGGGGGGAAGGCCGGGGACCCCCCCCCAGAAACCACCCCTCTCTGGTAGGTGCCCTCACTGAGGCAGGCATATTTTTGCCTGCTTTTATGGCCAGGAATTCGGGTTTTTTTTAATTTTTAAAACTTTTTTTCTGTGCTGCGCCGCTTGGCATCGCGCGATCGCCGGCACCACGATGCCATAATCTTTATCGGGTCGGGTTCGAGCTGGAGCGGAGTAATTGTCGTTCTCGTTCCTCGTTCCGTAACGAGAACAAAGAACGAGAACGGAAATGAGGATTTCGCCGAGTCGTGCCCATGTCTACCTCCAATAACAAGGAATAAGATGTGCTAATTCTGTAGGCAGGGCAGTAATAACAGTAATAGGAAAAACTCTTGTTGGCCCAATATAGTGAGCTATGGAATGAGTTCTGCTGATTTCAGTAAAATAATGTGTGTTTTTTTTAAAAAAACCCACACAGTTTGGCTTCAGCTCTGTACAAAATGTTCTCTTGTTGTTGACTTGATTAACAAGAAGCTGCCCCAGACTTACAGTTCCTAGGTAATTGATGGCCTTCTTGTGCTGCTTTGTGAGCAATGGAGAAATTGACTTTTCCCCCCTCTGGAGTTCGTTCATTTATTTTATATATTTATAGTTTGCAGTACATTAAAATCCTGAGGATGGTTTACAATGAGAATTGATGAAAGTATTCCACTTCTAAAAATTTTACTATCTTATCAAGCTAGAATATGTGTGAGATAACTACTACAGTCAGTGACTTTCTAGTCTCTTGCTGCTTGCTTGGTATGTTTCTGTGTCTTAAAAGGGAAGAAAGGAAGGAAGGAAGGAAGGAAATCTATTCTCGAAGGCTTTCACAGCCAGGATCTGATAGCCGTTGTGAGTTTTTTGGACCGTTTGGCTGTGTTCTGGAAGAAGAAAAATTCCAGAACATGGCCAAAACAGCCCAAAAAACTCACAACAGCTAAATAAAGAAAAGTATGGCTTCTTCCTGTGTTGATATTGGTTTACTGTGCTTTCCATCATGGTCTAAAAATAAAGCACTCAATATGTGTGCCAGACTATCAAGTTCTTTCTTGCTCTTATTCAGCAATATGAAATCTAAAGTCCAGCCGTGGTCTCTGGAGAAGTTTTGCTTAATGCACCATACTATCTTTACTTATTTAAAATTGTGTCTGATCATGATGTGTGGGTGAACAGGAATATAAGTATGCTGAAATACAAAACAGAAGGGAAATGTGGTTTTACAGTCACCTCTAAGCAGGCCAATGAGTATACTACACAGTCTTTCTCTGAGCTCTGTATGTTTGCACTTGATATCAACCTCAGTAACCAAAAAGAAGTTTTGACACAGAGCCACACTGCTTTTTCATCTCAGATACCACCTTTCATCCATTTTTCAATTTCTGCTTACTTCACATTGTCTGTCCAAGGTCAATTCCGACTTCACTTGCTTTGTCCTTTTTATGATCCCTCTTCTTTTTTCTTTCTTACATCTTTTAATCCAGATGCAAAAATACTCCTACTTGTACTCACAATTAGAGATGGGCACGAAACGGAAAAATTGTGTTCCATTTCCATTCTGTTCGTGGCCCATCTCTCTTCGTTTCCGTTTTTCAGACCAATTTTTTTTAAAAAAAAATCATTCCATTTTTCTTTTTTCAGAAATGGGAGGCTCGCTTCCCCGTGCCGGATGATAGCGCCTTGTCATCCGGCGTGTGGAAGATCCCTCTCGCCGCCCTCCGCCTTGGTGCATGGCAGCCTGGTGGGCTGTCATTTCCAGGGCGGAGATCGCTGGACAGGGGGCTCCAATCCGGCCTCTGCGCGCAGAGACCGGATCACAGGCCCTTCCCGCCACCCTCCGCCCTGAGAATGACAGCCCACCGGGCTGTCATTTCCAGGGCGGAGATCGCTGGACAGGGGGCTTTGATCCGGCCTCCGCACTCGGAGGCGGGATCACAGCCCCCTCTCCAGCGATCCCTTGGGAGAAAGTCACAGTCTCCGACTCCTCTTCTGACCACTCTCCGCCGCGAGGGATGACACCCACGGTGGCTGTCATCCCCTCGTTGTGGAGATCAGAGATTGAGATAGCCATGGTCTCACCACCGCCCTCAGTCTGGATGGACTCTGAGTCTGGACTGATCTCTGGAGCGGGGAGGTGACAGCCGAGTCGGCTGTTTAGAGAGAGCCCCAGTCCCGGCTCCGCGTGTGGAGGCGAGAAGGGGCTCTCACAGTCCTCCCCCACTGGCGATGACAACTGGGCTGTCATCGCCAGCAGGGAAGAACAAACCAAACGTAACCGAACTCATTTGTTCTGGTTCTGTTCTGTTTGTTCCTAAATTACTCTGGGCTCCGTTATTCGTTTAGTTATGTAACGGAATGAATAACGGATAAAGGAATGATTTTTTTTTTTCATTTCGTGCCCATCTCTACTCACAAACACTGTTGCAAATCTTGAATTTCAATAATGAGCAGGAGTGGAAACTTGCTCTCTCTTGTATTCCTGTCATTCTATCTGTACATCTCTCTGTCTATAAAGGGGGAATTGCTCAGGGAGGGCTCAGATAGGAGCATGACAAGACTTTTTTAGTCTTATTGTGTTGATATTGTGATGTTCATTTATTGATTATTTTGTTATTGTTCTTATTTTATTTGTTGTAAACCACCCGGAGTTCCTCCTGGAAGACGGGTGGTATATAAGCACTAAAATAAATAAATAAATAAATAAATAAATAAATAAATAAATAAATAAA
>JAHTLZ010000274.1:15360900-15378303 GCA_023846285.1 Phrynocephalus versicolor | reverse complement strand
CCCCCCCCCCGTCCTGGGCTGCTCTGGTCTGGTGGGACTCGCCGCAGGCTCGCAGCCAGCAAAAAGCCCAGTCTCGCCGCCGGCCGCTGCAATTAAAGCGCAAGCAAGCGGCACGGACGGCACAGGAAAAAACTTTTTTAAACTCTCCCCCCACCCATTCCCGGGCCAAAAAGCAGGCGGAAAAATGCCTGCTCTTGACTAAGGGCGCAGGGCACCTACCGGAGGGATGGTTTGTTTCTGGAGGGGGGTTCCCACCTCCCCCCCCATCCTGGGCAGCCGGACTCGAGTCGCCATGCCATGCGGTGCAGGCGGGGGATCCAAAATGGGGCGGCGAACGCAATATTGTTTTTGAAATCGTGGTCCAAAAACACACAAGCACAACAGAAACATGCGGAAATTTATAAACTTCCAGATTTTTCACAGTAGCAGTGGGTTTTTTCTTGCAACAAAATGTCTCTCCTCTCCTCCTCTGTCCTCCATTGATTTTATTTTATTTTATTTACACCTGCGCAATGATGGGCTGGCCGAGTGGCCATGGCCAGCCATGTGGGAGTGGACGACCATGCAAATTTTTGGAGCCATCCCACCAATCGCATGGCCACTTGGCCATGGAGACTTCTGGGATGTGCCAAAAAGACCCCTAAAACCTGCCCTAGCCCCCTAACCCTAACCCTAATCCTTGACTCCTTACCCATACGTCACAGACTGTCTTCTTAGTGGGTCAGAGAGGCACCCAGAGGTGCAACCCACTAGCCCACCGTAACCTTACCCGTCACTAGCCTAACCCTAGCCCTTGCACTAACCCACCTTAACCCTAAGCCAGATCTACTTGCATTGCACTACACGCAAGTACGATTCCTTTCTTTGTGGGACATGGCAGGTGCGACCCAGTCGTCCTTGACGGAGGGTCGTACCAGTGAACTGGCCTCACTGTCTGCAATAGTGGTATGCATATCCATATGGCTATGCATGCCATTTTGCACCAGCAGGTGAGGAGGGGAGACCCCCATGTTGAGGGGTCTCTTGGAGCCTGCTGCTTCCCCTTCCTAGTGGGTGAGGATAGGAGGCACCCACGGGTGCCTCCAGGAGCCCGCTTTCCCTTTATAGCGGGCCAGAGGAGGCACCCACCCCACAGAGGTGCCTCCAGGAGCCCGCTACCCCCCCCCAAAACCAGTACTAACGAAAATGAAAAAACGAACCGACTAATTTTTGTGATTTTTCGCGAAAAACGGAAACGAGCCGAAACGGAACCGGCCCGACTAACGACAACTCGAAAAAAATTTTTTTGAAGTCGTGCCCATCTCTACACATGACTATTTTCCTACATGGATCATAAGGAATCCCCCTCTCCATTTTATCTATGCCTACTGTACTGTATAGGGTATATAGTGGTTTCACCCAAATAGAATTTATGTTGAGAAGGTATTTGTCCCTACTGTGTGGGATTACAAACTTCTGATTTGTGCATGACTAGTATAAGAGTAATGTGAAACACTAGGGTGCTCTTGTGTAGCTGACATTCATTTCTGTGGGAACTTTGCAGCAGATATTCCTAATGCCTTTGGCCTTTCTCTCCCCTCACCTGATCAAACTCACATATACCTCATTACATGCTTCATTAGCTTAACGGGGCTCAGTTTCTCTAATCTTGGATGCCCCCTTTGTTCTTTGAAAGTAGGGTCTAGAAACAACTTCAAATCTGCCTGACGCTCTCTCCTTTATTAAGACTGGATGGCCCAATTTATCTTGGCTCTTCTAACATTGTGTCTCTCTTGCTTTATACTTCAATGAACTAAACAACTAGAGCTCCATAATTTAAAAAAAAAACTCAAAAGTTTGGCATCCTTTTTCTCAGACAGAACCCTTTGATCAGTCTGAGCTTTATGAAAACTGAAGTAACAGCAGTATTACTTACATTAGTATTTTTTATGACTGTCAATATTTTCATTCCCTTCTGCAGCTTCCATTAAGTAGGAGATGAATCTGTTTAATGAAAGCCAAATAACAATATGGCATCAAATGCTCCCTGGTCAAGATCAAACAGTTCACAACTATAGGATGTGTCATAGTTTTTTTTTAACTTTAATATGACGATGAGACATTTGAGAATAAGAGATACAGAATAGTTCAATGTTGTAAAGTGGCAGAGAACATAACAGGATGAACATGCTTTCATTTGGAAGTCCTTTTTCAATTTTCTCTCTCTTTTGTTTTAAATCTAAACCTTGAGGACAGCAGAAGGAGAAGCAAGTGCTCTTGCTTCTGGGAACTTAAGTAATTTAATACCGTATGAAATGCTTAGTTTTTGTTTTGTGCTTTCAGGTCTGCTTGTAGCCTGCTATAGCAATTATGATCTAGAGATGCTCTTCTTTTTAAAGGACGGTGTAATGTCAGTTGCAGAAGTGTTGATGCAATATTTATTTATGACATTGATTTAGCTGGTAGGTTTTTAGTTGTGATTGGTAGCAATATCAGGGTCTTTTATTTTGAAATGCCTTGTGCAGAATGTATAATATGTTATTTTATACACATTGGTATAAACATAAATACAGCATTGCCCAAATCCTCAATCTGGCCTATTTTATTCTAAGGCAGCCCATTTACATCATGTTTAAGGGCATGCTTCTTAGCTAATAGTTCTTGGGAAGTGATTTTGGATATCCCCATTTTTAAATGATAAGCAAAAGTTGATAAGCACTGAAAATCTTAAAACAATTCCCATTGCGCTCCAATCAATACATCATAGGTTTATACAATTATGAGTAAGGGACACCAGGATGTTATCAGTTGTTTCTGCCTTTGGCCAATATTCATCATATATGTACAGTATTTTGGATGTTGGTCATGGATATATATATGTGTCATTCCTACAACAGAAGTTTTTCACACCTCCCATTAGTTTGCAAACTAGTTCCCTTTGTTTTGTAATTGGACAGACTTCATTTGCAATTATGATTGCTGAGTAATGAAAGGCTGACTAAATTATGTACAGTATTTTGAATGCTAATGGAGTTTAGTTGCTAATGACTACTATTGTAATTGAATGTTGGTATTTGCTGAAGGGCTTGGGTTTTAGTTTTTGCTGTCTTTTAGAGTTCTCTTCTGTCCTGTTCTCCAAGGTGTTGAATATCCTCTTGAACTCCTGGTGATATTTTACAGTTCACTATAATGAGTGAACTGCTGTTGAGAAGATGCCCTAGCCTAGTGGTGGTGAACCTTTGCTACTTCCATATATTTTGGACCACAAGTCCCAGAATTCCAAGCCTGTATTGCAAATGACAAAGGACTGTGGGAGTTGTGGTCCAAAACATCTGGAGTGCCAAAGGTTCACCACCAGTCCCCTAGCCTCTTTTTCAAAGTTATCCCAGGGAGGCTGTCCTAAACCATTGCCTGAAACCAGCAGTAGATTGAACATGTCCAACAGACTGCAGCTTAACCTGCTCAAGATGGATGTGCTTCCAGTTTGCAGATCCATTGATAGGAATGCAACTTGCTTCAGAGAAGATAGCATTTCACTTGAAAATTAGATCTGCTGTTTCAACATCTTTCTTAGTTTGGTATATGTTTTAGGTGATCAGATAACAGCAGTTACAGATGTATATCTTTCCTCATTTCTTTCATTCAGGAAAAGACAAAAATGTCAAAAATTGTCCTTACTGAGGAATGTTATAACAGTCTTTATGCATTTTAAATACTACTGAATAACAAAAAGTTTAACACTTTGTACAGAATGTGAAATATAAGGTTCTAGACACAATACTGAAGTTTTTTCTTCATTTTTTACTAATGCAAAAATGCCCCATCTCTCTTTTTCTCATGAAGAATTAAAAATAATACAGTGGACCCTTGTATAACAAACAGCTTGTATAACATAAAATTTGTACAACATAAAAAATTCCAGAGATAGGGGAAATTTGCTTAACATAATCGCCTATGGGGAGAACCCGTACAACATAAAAATGGGATCATTCCATTTTCAATGCATTCCTATGAGAATTTGTATAAAGGAAAATTTGCTTAACATAATTTCATTTGGAACGAATTAATTCCTTCATACAAGGTACCATTGTAATCTCACACCACAGCATTTGTTTAACCGAGTGCTTCAATGTGTCAGCCTTTTTCTTTGAGGTTGAGGAGATAAATATGTATTATCGCCCTAGGAGAAGTGTCTAGGAGTGATTTTACCCCACCGGAGGAAGCACACTAACCTTCCTGAGCAAAAAGGAGGTACAATAATATTTGCATTGATTGCTATAACATAATCCCATTCATGCTATCAGCTCTTTTTCAGTCTTTTACATCAGGCCCTTACATGTAACTGCTTAGAATTAAGTTCTGTTGAGTTCAGTAGGGCTTGCCTGTGGGTTAAGTAGCTGTAGTATGTACAGAATTTAGCTGAAATAAATTTAATTGATCAGTCAGTCCATTTGTTTATATACGATTTTAAAATATCCTGCTCAGTAGCTCCCCCCAAAAGCTTTCATTACTGATTACAAAAATGTTCAAAATAAAACTACAAGTAAAGATTGGTGACACCTTAAAGGCTAATAATTTTAATTTGGGATAAGCTTTTGTGAACAACAGCTCACTTGTTCATTAAGATCAGGATGTTTAATTTGTCCCTCCGTAGGGTTTCTCTGTGTGCCTATCCCCCCATGGATCAGCTATTCCTGAGGGGCATAGCCAGATAGGGTGGAGGGAAATCCCTTACAGGAGCCCAGATAAGCCTGGCTGGTCTCCAGAAATGGATTTGAAAACTTCATTTGATTGATTGATTGATTGATCCAGTTCCTCGATGGCTCCCTTTGTGCAAGTACCTGCCTCTCAGCTCTCAGGTGGTCATTTGTACAGAGGGAGCCAGCCTGCAGTCCGTCTCTTGAAAAGAAGTGATATTGAAGAAGATGGCAGCAGCAATTATGGAAACAACAGAAGTAGGAAGGGGTGGGGTGGGCTAGTTGTGAGGAGAGGGAGCTGCACTTTTTTTAAGACAGCCATGGGGGGTTGTGGTTGACAAACCATTAACTACAACAAACTGTCATTTTTGGCAATTCATCCCCATCTCTAATCATAACCATAATAATTTTTTGCATTTCTGTTATATTCATATTTGAGCTTGAATGCTTCTCTACTGAGTATGTATGCTATGTTTGATACTTATAAAGGTTATACCAAATAAAACTAATTAATCCTGGCCACAAAACTCTGTAGTAGAGATGGGCACGACTAGGGAAAATGACGTTTTCGAGTTGTCGTGTGTCGGAGGCGGCCTGTGTCGGCTCGTTTCCGTTTTTTGCGAAACTTTGCAAAAATTTGTCGTTTCATTTTTCGTTTTTTGTCTGTCGTTAAACTGGTTTGGGGGGTAGCGGGCTCCTGGAGGCACCTCTTTTTTGGGGGTGGGTGCCTCCTCTCCTCACCCGCTAGGAAGGGAAAGCAGGCTCCAGGAGACCCCTAATGGCATGGGGGTCTCCTCTCCTCACCTGCTGCTGCAAAAGGGCATGCATAGCCATATGGATATGCATACCAGTTGCAGACTATGAGACCAGTGCACTGGCAGAACCCAGAGCCATAGGGTGATGCCTAAGGCTCTTGCACCCGCTGTGTCTCACAAAGAAGGGAATCGTACTTGCATAGTGCAATGCAAGTAGATCTGGCTTAGGGTTAAGACGGGTTAGCGCAAGGACTAGGGTTAGGCTAGTTACTGGTGAGGTTAGGGTGGGGTAGTGGGGTGCACCTCTGGGTGCCTCTCTGACCCACTAAGAGGACAGTGTATGGGTAAGGAATCAAGGATTAGGGTTAGGGTTAGGGGGCTAGGGCAGGGTTTAGTGGGCTTTTTGGCACATCCCAGAAGTCTCAGTGGCCAGGTGGCCATGCGATTGGTGGGATGGCTCCAAAAATTTGCATGGTCCACTCCCACATGGCCACTTGGCCAGCCCATCATTGCGCAGGTGTAAATAAAATAAAATAAAATAAAATCAATGGAGAGAGGACAGGGGAGGAGACATTTTGTTGCAAGAAAAACCCACTGCTACTGTAAAAATTCTGGCAGTTTATTAGCAAATTTCGCATGTTTCTGTGGTGCTTGTGTATTTTTGGACCACGATTTCAAAAAAAATATTGCGGTCGCCGTCCCATTTTGGATCCCCTGCCCGCAGCGCATGGCATGGCGACTCGAGTCCGGCTGCCCAGGACAGGAGAGGGGGGGAGGCCAGGACCCCCCCCCCCAGAAACCACCCCTCTGGTAGGTGCACTCTGCAGGTATATTTTCGCCTGCTTTTTGGCCCGGGAATGGGGGGGGAGTTTTAAAACTTTTTTTCTGTGCCGCTTCCGCTTGAATTGCGGCCGGCGGCCGGTGGCGACTTTGGCGGGATGACGAGGATGCCCGCCCCCAGCGCAGCCCAGGGCCAGGAGGGACAGGAGGAGAGGGGGGAGGCCGGGGACCCCCCTCCAGAAACCACCCCTCTGGTAGGTGCCCTGAGCCCTCACTCAGGCAGGCATATTTTCGCCTGCTTTTTGGCTGGGAATCGGGGGTTTTTTTTGGAAAAAAAAACTTTTTTTCTGTGCTGCTTGGCATCGCGGGATCACCGCGATGCCAGGAATGACAACGACAAATCAGAGCCAATTATTCTTTAGTCGGTTCGAGTTCGAGTTCTGGCGGAGTAATTCCCGTTACCGTTTCCGTTGCGTAACGGAAACGAGTAACGGAAACGGAAACGGGAATTCCGCTAAGTCGTGCCCATGTCTACTCTGTAGTGGACAATGCTTCTCTGAAATCTATGCAAGCACCAATAGTAAGAGTAGCACCAGTAATTCAGTGCATTGCCGTTGTAATTGAGTTGTCTTTGTAATTTTTGTTGTCACCACTGGCCATGGCTAATGGCTGTGCTTAAAAATTTCAGGGGCAATCATGTGGGGCTACAGCTGAAACACACCGTATTCTTGTTGATGCTACATTTTATGCATGCACTTCCACAAAACAAATGTAATCAGGTATATATGAAGCAAGCCCATTTGCTGAACATACTGGCTATTATACTAGGTGGTAGGTTTATGTTGTCCTTGTTTTGCTTCAGTATGTTATATAAGCACCTTCAAGGAGTGTATCTTCACCCAAAAGACTTTTATACAAATGTTCTGTCTTTTTTCATTTAGAAACAACCCTAAAAAATAATATCTGTCTGAGATGCTTCTTCTCTTTCCATATATTACATACTTGTTTTTCTTAACATATTAAAATAATATTTGGGGAAAAATGATTTTTAAATGTAAGAGCATGGTTATATAAACTAATAAATCTAAAATTAATAGCTAAGAAAACAGTAATTTCAGATGGGATAATTTAGATTTTTATCATTTATTACTTATAAAAAGTAGACCTGCTCTATGGCTAATTTTAGTTTTATCAAGAAGATGAATTGTTCAGGCTAATGAATGTATAGATATTCAATGCCAAAGGCATGCGTGAGAATCTGTTAATCATTTAACTGTGTTGCGGCATATGCTTTGTCTTCATAAACCAATTAAAGCACAAACTTTTTCCAATAAACATGCACTAGCCTGGGATGCTGATGGAAAATTAAAAAGCGTTTCTTTCAAAAGGCAGTCAAATCTGGTGCTGCTGTCTTAAGGTGAAGAATTTAAAATGGTCGTGGGGTGACGAACCCCAGGGTCCACAAGACAGGTGAGCTTTGGAGTTATATAGGTGTCTTCCTCACCGTATTGTTCGATCCTTACAAGATAGCCCCACCGGTGTTTAATTGGAAGATAATGGTGCTGCTGAGTTCTTTGGGATTTCCCCCCAATAATTCCATTCAGGATTTCAGCCTTAAGACAGTATCTGAAGAAGTAGATTATAAACTAAATATGTTAGAATGGTGTCTTATGCTGAGGATCTGAGAGTGAACTTCAAGGCATGCTGTTTCTCTCAAAATGAGGAACTGATGGCAAGAAGCTCTTTAAAATATCTGGAATAAAGATTTCCTAGTTAAATACTCTAGAATTGCCCTCCCATCTATAAGGTAAAATTATACTAAGAATATATCTCAAAGATCAACGAACTGTAATCACGATTATTGTGAAGGAAACAGCCTGGGACTTTTTAAAAAATTACCCCTTTAAGTGGTCTGGAGCAATGCAATGGCAAAACAACAAATTCTATTGACAACGTCCATTGTTTAAAAGGAATTTCACACTTGCTTTTCACCTATAGACTTTCTTAGAATAGAACATCCAGTTGGCTTTTCCGATTTAGATTTTTTGAGCGTTTGGAGCCCCATGAGAGCATTGTGTTAGGTCAAGAGTTTTGTCAAGAGCTTATCTAAGAGTGTTCCTGGTTGTACAAAACAGGCAGAAGGAACAGGCTTCTAACAGGATTCACTTCCGATGCTGGCTTGAATGGTTGTTCACCTCTAAAACATCAAAGCTTTAGTATGTGTGTGGGGATTTTTTCTTCTTCTGGGACTTGAAGAAAAATAAGAGTTTTAGAACATATTGCCCTAGATTTAACTCACTTCTGGGAATAAAGAAGGGGGAATGGATCTTTCTAAAGGCCATGCAAGTGCTGCTGATGTGTAAAGGAGGCACTGGGTCCTTATGGAGCAGTGAACTTGGCTGTAAATGGAGTGTGGAAATGTAAGTCATGTTGTTCTTTTAAAAATGTGGGATTCTCGTTGTAGAAGGAAACCTTGAATAGAGGAAACAGCAGGGATTAGTGGAGGGAATCTCAAACTTTCTACGAAGAGGCAACCAGTACAATTGTATCAACATGGTGCTCAAAGATGTTTCACTTTCTTATATTCTAGAGACTACATTTTTATTCTGCTGCCTAAGCAAGTGGAGCTAAGAATTGAAATTTAATTGAAATTGCTGAATGCATTTGTCTTGGCTACTTTTTCATGTAGTGTACATATATTTCTCTCTCTCAGCCAAGAAGCATATTATCATTAGATGTGGTTGCTATGTCCTCTTGAGTCATTTCCCCCTTGTGATGACCTTGTGAACTGAGAACCTGCAAAGGGCACTGCCATTAATTTGCAAAATCAAGTCCATGGTTTTCTTTACAGCAGTCCGTCACAACGCAGGTCTTTTTTCCTGCTGCTTTCCACTTTTCCTAGCATTACTGTCTTCCACTACATCTGTCTTTTCCATTATATTATCTGCCTAAGGTTTCAGAGCCTCAGTGCAGTCATTTTAATCTTCTAGTGAAAATGCAGGCTTGAATCCTTCTAGTACCCAGTTATTTGTCATTTTGGCAATCTATGGTATATTTAAGGCTTTCTTCCAGCAACACATATTAGATCAATCTTTGTTTTTTTACCTGCTCAACTTTCTTCATTGTTCATCTTTCACATCCATAAATAGCAATGACACTTTTTTATACTGGATGAGTAGTTCCTTATCTCCTGAAAACTATCCTTCCAAGACTTGGCCTTCCTCTGATTTCATGACCATTACCATTTTGATGATTCAACCAAGCTAGGAAACCCCTTTCAGAAAGTAGATTTCTTTATTGTCAACATTAACATTATGAGGTTCTTCTGCAGTCATAATTTACTTCTTAATATTCAGTTGTAATTGTGGGTTGCTGTGTTTTTTGTTTTTTTTGTTTTGCATTTTCTTCTATAACCTTCTTCACTAGTTGTTTCAAGTCATTGCTGTTCTCTTCCAGCCACATACTGTCATTCAGGCATTTTAAATTATGATTTTTTGCACCATTTTCCACTCCTACTTTGTCAGAATGTAATTTTTTTGTATATGTTCTGCTTTTTGTTTATGTTCTGTATATAAACAGAACATATACATATATAACACATTCCCCATCTGACTCCTTTGACCATTCTGTTTCTCCATACTAGGACCCAACTGCAGTTTCTTTCTTTTCTTTTTCCATATTTAATTATAATTATATATAAAAATACACTACCATAATATATTTTTGGTCATGTCACTTATCAGTGAGTTAATCGGTATCTTATTCACCTAAACAAATTGAAATTTATCAGACAACTACTATTTCATCTCTTCATTCTTTTCTATTATCTATCCAAGTATAGAATAAATTCCATATCTGTGCAAATGTACACCCCCCTCTTCTAGTTTATAGGTCAATGTATCCATATTTGCACAGTCCAAAATTTCCCTATAACCAACTCCTCTGTTGGCTACTGCAGTTTCTTATTCAGAGTATCGGATATGCACTGGAACAATCAAAGGTTGTGGCTTGCCCATTTCCTTTAGAATGATCCATTGCTTTTCATGATCCAACCACTCAAAGGAATTTCTGGCTGAAATCTTTTTCTTACCATAGTAAATTGTAGTCAAGTTCACCCATTGAATGAACAGGGACTTGTTTAGTTAACATAAGATGGGGACAAGTTCATAAAGGTGGCAGCACCTGCTGCTCCCCTCCACCATCTTCTCAGCTAATCCACCACTCACTAGGCCCAACTTACTTGGTTTTTCTACCTTCTTGGTTAATCTCCCAGTCATGAGCAAGAGTTCTACTCTGCTCTTTTGTCTGAGTGGGAGATCAAGAGGGTGCAGCAGAGAAGCCTGTGCCATTGCCAGGATTGGAAGATCAGTGTAGGATGTACAGGGAGATAGTACACTGGGCCTGGTGAGTGGCTGATTGAGCCAAAGAAGGATGGGGAGGGGTGCTGCCACCTTTACCACCTAGGATGAACTGGGATAAACCAGTTCACTCCTGACGCCTTTGTAAATTCCTCTGATTCAAGTGGGTCTTCTTTAGTTACAACTGCATTAAAATAAATTATAATTAGAGTAGGCCCATTTGAATTAAGGAAATGTATGGAGAAATTGACTAACCAAATCCACACTTCACTTTCTAATATTTAAAGTTCTTCATCAGAGGGTTCTTCATTGGATAAATGTATCACTCCTGCCTCACTTCTGTAAAGTTCTTGACTATATTGTTTCTATATTTTCTTTATTTTATACAGATTAGAAAATATATTCTCCGCTGCTCATTCAGGATTTAATTTCTCTTTCTCTTGAATCTTATGGAAGAGAAATGTTGTTTTCCCCCTTTTATTGTTGTTTTTCTTCTTCTATCTATTGGCAATGATCACTATGCAATGGTACTTTGCTTAACAAAATTAATCTGTTCTATGGGATGCTTCATATTGCTAAAAAATTGTAATGTGAAGCACGGTTTCCCATATAAATGCAATGAAAACCAATTAATGTATTCCGGAGGTCAGAAAAAAGTTTTTAAAAAAGCCTTGCACAGCAGAACACCCCCACCCCCCACACACATAACAGGCATGGAAACGTCGAAGCTCAGCTCACCCATATCCTGCAATGCAATGCAATGCAATACAAAGCCACAGTAAAAGGCATGGAAATAACGAAGCTCAGCTCAATCTCCCTGCAATGCAATGCAATGCAATGCATAGGCACAGTAAAAGGCACAAAAACAATGAAGCTCAGCTCGCACACCCCCACTCCACAATGCAATGTAATGCAAAGGTAGAGTAAAAGGCACAGAAACGATGAAGCTCAGTTCACCCCACTCCCTCTGAAATGCAGTGCAATGAAAAGACCCAGTAAAATGCACTGAAACAACGAAGCTCAGTTCATCCTCCTCCACAATGCCATGTAACATAATGCAAAGGCACAGAAATGACAAAGCTCAGCTCACCCTCACTCTGGAATGCAGTGTAACGCAAAGGAACATTAACAGCCATGGAAACAATGAAGCTCAGCTCCCTGTCTTTCCATCGCTTGAGAAATGCACCAAAAAAGTTCAAAAAGTCCAAGAATTGCTGCAAAAAATTCCAAATGGCTCCAAAACTTGATGAAAAAACTCCTCCCACCCATCCACAAACAATGGGGGCACAATGTATCCTGGGTACACTTTTTTTTGCACTGCCTTACCAAAAAAAAAGTAAAGCAGCTATTGAGGGTGTTATAAAAGAATGGAGGAACTGGTACAGGTGGATGATGGACTGGGAATAATGTGTGGATGGAAGGAATGTTGTACTTTTTCAAGGGGGTAGGGCACAATAATGTAAATAAAGCCTGTCCAAATCAAACCTGGCCTGATATCCCACTGATGAAATCCTGATAAAAAAAAACATTACCAAAAATAGCTATGCTGTTCAGCACAGAAAAAAAAAACCAGAGCAAGTTGGGGGCAAGGACAGAATGGGGGAACTGGTACAGGTGGGCAGTGGACTGGTCTGGGAATAATGTGGGTGGATGGGTGGGAGGTATGTGTACTTCCAAGGAAAGAAAATAAAGAAGAAAGTCTGCCCCAACCCAACCCTCCCAAATATAATATAAAATTAAATTAAACAAGAAAGATGGTGGTGGGTGGCACTGGCTGCTCAGACAGAGACAGTCCAGTGACCTGACCAGTCTCACTCTCTACACACAGATAGGGGGGGGGACTCTCTCTTACACAAACTCAAGTTCTCAACAACAACACACACTCACACAGCTTTGCTGCAATCACAGCAGCAGAAGAAAAAAAGCCAGCCAGTCACCAAAGCCAAGAGCTCAGCTAACTGTTAACTAAATCTCCCACTGCCAGAGAGATAAGTCCCTTCTCCTCTCTCACTCCCAGATGATTCCCAGAACTGAAAGGACTCGCCTCTTTATATACCCTGCTGCTATAGCAGCAAGCAAAAACCACTCCCCCATTCCCAAGCCAACCAAAAACAATTTATTTCTATCAACACCCTGTTTGGCATTGAATAACTTGGCCCCCCATACCACAAACCTCTCCAAATTTCGGGTGCTTCAAGGGGAGACTTTGAGAAAGGTCCACAGTGATTTCTATGCTGCTAGGTGCCTGGGATAAGTATTTTCAAGTACTTTAAAATTACAAAAGTTCTCCTACTGGGGGCTTCCCAGTTGGAGTTGAATAACTTGGCCCCCATACCTATAGCTTGAGGAAGGTCCACAGCAATTTTCATGCTGCTAGCTGCCCGGGAACACTATTTCCAAGCACAGAAAATGGTGTTTTAGAATTTTTTTCCACTTTGAAGTTTAATAACTTGGCCCCCAAACACCAAAACACTCCAAATTTGGAGGGCTTAAAGGGGAGAGACCAAGGATGGAACACTCCAAATTTGGTGTCTCTAGGACCCCAGGGGGCTGAGTTAGAGAGAAATGAATCAGTTCATTTTAATGTAAAAATGTTAATTCGTTTCAAAAGTAACGAAATGGTGTGTCCTCATTTCATTTCATTTCATTAGCTAAGAAAATGATGGAATGGCGTGTCATTTTTTTTGTTTGGCGCCCATCCCTAAGTATCACTGTAACAGTTCTTTTTGTCCTTATGTGCCAGTTGCTGAAAAGTAGCATTTAGAGTTCTAATTCTATTTATGTCACCTTTAATTTTTATAATATTAATAATCTTAGAATAGCAGAGATGGAATCTTCTTTTCTGCCATTAAAAGTTTTAAGACTTTCCTGATAATGTAGCTGGTTTCAGTCCACAGATCATCTAGTTAATAATAAATTGAGTTTAGTAATGCAAGTCTGTTCTTTACATGGTATTTGAACTCTTTAGGTATGTTGTTTAAATAAAACTTTGCTTTCCTGTTCCTTTATTACTCTGATTTTCGATAGTAACAAAATATTCCTTGGCCAGTTCTGCAATCTACTCCCAGTTTTCTTTTTGAGGAAAGAGGATTATTGTATTTTTCTTCCAATTATACAGTCTGTTTGATTTATATATTGGCCATCCGGTGACATCCACATGTATAATAATATGTTCAGCAGCTTAAAGCATGCAGGGAAATCACTGGATGACTTACTCTGCTGCTTCACTTCTAATTCCTAGTCCAAATTCTTCAACAGTATTTAGTTTTGATTCATTTCCTATAATTCCATGCTAGTATGTTTAATTTTGGATTATCAAATTATTTTGGTGCCTATTAACTTCTTCCTAAACACCTGTACAAATCCTTTCTATTTCTTCTTCAGCAGCTATAGTTGGAGTACCGACTTCAAGCATGCTTATGTTGATAGCGTTGCCATAAAGTCTGATTGATATTATTTGGTCTTTTGCATTGTTGTCCATAACCTTTTGTGCTATGTCTTCCCTCATGGTTAGAGCCATCCCATTCCTTCAGAACTGATTGTTTCATGCCTTATTATTGAAAGTACCCTCTTCCTGTTTACTTCTAGAATGTTGAAATGTTCCAGTTCTTGTTTTATGAGTTTCAATGTTCCTTGATTCATTCTTCTGTCATATTGTGTTCTAGTTATATGATACAAAGCATCAGATTTTCCTTTTTCTGCCCACGTGTGTTAGCAATTGCCAAGTGCCCAAACTGCGATTTAAAACCCACTCATTTGTTTGCAAAGTGCCAATACAGCAATTTAACCTGAATACAGGTGACTGTGAAGGGGCAATGTCGGGTGCCCACAGAAAGGGCTCCGAGTGCCACCTTTGGCACCCGTGCCATAGGTTCGCCAACACTGCCCTAGAGGATTGGATGAAAATCCAAAAAGACCTTGACAGATTAGAGTGCTGGGCCAAAGCTAACGAAATGGATTTCAACAGAGGGAAATGTAAGGTGCTACATCTAGGTAAAAAGAATGAATTGAACAGATATAGGATGGGGGATACTTGGCTGGAGAATAGTACTTGTGAAAGGGATTTGGGAATCTTGGTGGACCACAAATTGAACATGGGTCAGCAGTGTCATGTGGCGGCCAGGAAAGCCAATGTGATTCTTGGTTGCATCAACAGAACCATAGTGTCTAGATCAAGGGAAGTGATAGTACCACTCTATTCTGCTCTGGTCAGACCCCACCTGGAGTACTGTGTCCAGTTCTGTGCGCCTCAATTTAAAAAGGATGTTGACAACCTCGAGCGGGTGCAGAGGAGGGCGACCAGGATGGTTGAGGGTTTGGATGAAATGTCTTATCAGGAACGGCTTAGGGAACTGGGAATGTTTAGCCTTTCAAAAAGAAGTCTGAAGGGGGATATGATAGCTATGTTTAAATATTTGAAAAGATGTCATATTGAAGAGGGAACAGGTTTGTTTTCCATGGCTTCAGAGACGAGGACTCAAGGAAATGGTTTCAAGCTACAGGAAAAGAGATTGCATTTGAACATTAGGAAGAACTTCATGACAGTTAGAGCTGTTCGGCAGTGGAATATGCTGCCACGGAGGGTGGTGTAGTCTCCTTCTCTGGAGATGTTTAAGCAGAGGCTGGATGGCCATCTTTCGGAAATATTGTGATGGGGTTCCTACATGGCAGGGGGTTGGACTGGATGGCCCTTGAGGTCTCTTCCAACTCTATGATTCTGTGGTTCTTAAGTCCTTTCATCTTCAGTCCTTTTGCTTGATTAGCCAAAGCACTATTCATAGTCATCCTTTGCTGTTCCCCAGCAGCTGATTGATTGCATTTGAACCTGGGAATCTGATCTTCCAGCACCATCTCTTGTTCAGTTTCAGATTGTCTTACCATAGGCTAATGGAATAGTCAGAATTGGTTTACCATTGTGTTCTTCTGTACAATACCAACAAGAATTAGCTTCAATGACTCTGCTGTTGTTGATGAAAGAGCCTTTACCACTTTCACCGTTCACTACTGCTGACACCTAGTATCAGCCCTGTAAGAACTTCTCATTTTTCAAAAATTCATAACCACAGAAATGATCAGTTCCTCTCTGCTTACATGAGAATTCCCGAAGAGGATAGCTGGATCTTAATCTGACTGTTCCATCTTTGATGACCCATCTAAGAGTATAAGCTAATAATGGAGTCAAGCTTTCTCTCTGCCTCAATATCCCAAACACAGTCAGATTTCCAAGAGTAGTATTTTTTAAAATAAGGTGGCATAGGGGAAATCACAGCAGGAAAAGAGATTCAATGTAATGAGCAAATGCATTCCAGACATTTGGCAGGTAGTGCCATTTCTTGAAAGGTTGAATTATGGAACTTACAATTTCGCCAGTAGTATTCAGGTGAAAGTTGCCAGCTTGTATCAGAGCAAGGAGAGGCAAATCAGCAGAAATGGTTAAGATGGCCTGATCTGGATCTGCTCAATTGTATGTCTTATTGAAAATAAAAATAAAATAAAAATGAGGGAATACGATGATTAATTTAGTGTACTGAGGAAAGTAAGATTAATACAAGCAATGTTAATGATGAAACCAAGGTATTTTTAGCTTGCAGTTGCATAAAAAATGACATTATGAAAAAAAATCTGACTGGTTAGAAATGTATGTGCAGTTGGAAAAAAAGAGGGGGGTGGGGAATAAGACAGGTTGTGACTTCACATACTATCAGTAGCTTGAGTGACTGGGAGGGACTTTCCTGGCCTGAGGTAATTGTCTGTCTCTCTAACCAATCATTTATTCTAGTGTCTGAATTGAAATAGAGCTGTATAGATTACAGCGTAAAAGACAACTCAGCCTGAAAGTTTCTGTTTGGCTTTTCATTGAGGATGGGAGTCTGACAGGGCATTTATGAAGTGAGAAAATCTGCTTTTATAAAATCTGGATGTTGCATGTAACAATTGTTATGACTTGCAATCGTAATCAAGACCACTGTGCACCAGAAGGGAAGGGTGAAACATTGTCCCTGTCGCCCTGATAAACAGCTCTGAAGACATTTTTGTGGATTAACGTGATTTATTTTGTGCATGAACTCATGGGTGTCACTCACGGGGTGAGACAAAAGGTAAAAAGTGGCTACAGCCTTTATAGTGGCAAGTGGTTAACGAAACTTACAGCTAAGCATTTAATTGGTCCACGAAGGTGAGCAGTGAGAAAAGGAAACTTAACACAGAAATCACAACTCAAATGTATAATGAAATTTATTCCTAAACATTTCATTGGTTGCTCACATAAATGAAGAAACGGAACTTTTAGGAGCCAGCAAAAGGGGCGTGAAGCAAGACCCCCCCCCCCCCCAAGGGGGGGGGGGCAAAACTGCAGCAAGCTGAAATTGTGTTTTTACTGCCACATCCTATAGTCCAGAAAGAGATCAAATATATTTGTAAGTACTCGTAAGCAATTTAAAAGCAAGGGGAAGCTACAGGCTATGTCTTTTCTATATCACATAGTTTGGCAAGAAGTCTGCAGTGCTCAGAGGCGTAGTTAGGGTTTTCAGCACCCAAGGACAAAGCCAGTTTTTGTGCCCTCCAAGGGACCTTCAGAAAAGGATTCACCTTGCCCTCCAGCCATGCTCTTCCCTCCTCTTCCTGAGGAGGCATGAACCTTCAGCATCGGTCTGGCCCTCCTGCAGTGGCAAGTCCAGCAATGTGCAAGGATGCCGGGGTGTGTGCACAGCCCCAGCACAAACCCGTGCAAGCCTGGAAGAAAGTTTTGGACTTTTCCAGGGCCAAGAGTAAGGAGGAGCGGGGGGGGTGTAGGAGAATCTTTCTCACTCACAGTGCCTCTGTGGCATCGCCATT
>JAHTLZ010000274.1:15320800-15360276 GCA_023846285.1 Phrynocephalus versicolor | reverse complement strand
ACACACACACACACACACACACACACACACACACACACACACACACAAAAGGGAGGGCGAGGGCGAGAGAAGAAGGGGCTGCCCAAGGAGCCAAGCGGCGTGAGCGCGGCCACTCCTCGCCGCCACCGCCGCCGTTTTGCTCCTCTTCCCCCACTCGATTTAAAAACCCTATTTATGTTTTTCAAAAAGGAAAATAAGGTGTGTGTGGGGGAACTAGCCTCGCAGCAGCAGTCGCGGCGGCGGCGGCAACAACTGCAAGAGCCACGCCGGGCAAGAGAACAAAAGGGCGGCCGCAATCGGCATTCCGACGACCCTCCGCCGCCCCCCGGGCGCGTCTCAGCGTGCGCGCCGGCCCCCAACACACCCACTCACACCCCTCGCCCCCAGACCGAGTTTGCAGGCAGCTTCTTCAAACATGACCCCCCCCAACACACACACATATACATCTATGCACATCCCGCCCGCTCCCTCCCCAGTTGAGCAGCGGGCTTGGGTTTTGTTGGCTGGTTGGTTTCTCCCCCCTCCTGCCCAAACCCCCAAGGAGCTGAAAGGAAAGACTCCCGGTTCCTTGGAGGTTTATGGAGGGAAGAAACGCAGGGGGGAGGGCTCCCCTCCTCCCTGTTTGTTTGTTTTACCTCCTGGTTTTCCTTTTTTCTTGGAAGTAACGGCCCTGGCTGGAGGAAAAAAGGCTCGAGAGGGTAAACATCCGCAGGCTACCAGGAAACTTAATCCGGGCCGGCCATCCATTGCGTGGGCTGGACGCCAAGCCTCCCTCTGGCTCAGTCGGCCTTCTTGAGCCCAGCCCCGGCCGCTGGAAGGGAGGGAGGCGCAGTCCTCGAGGGGCGCGCATCCACAAGCAGGGCTCCCTAATCCAAAACCCGGGCGGTGTGTGTGTGTGTGTGTTGGGGGGGTGTTTGCTCACAACCCCCCAGCGGCAACAAAGCACATGGGCTCCTGCAAGGGCCAGCACAAGCAGGGAGGGGAGAGAGCGAGGGGGGTGCCGGCGACCTTTAGCCGGGCCTGGGCGCCGCGCCGGCCAAACTTCGGACGCCCAAGATTCTTAGTGGGGGTGGGAGCGTGGTGGCGGCCATTGGAGCTGCTGCCACCACAACTGGAAAGGGCGAGTGAGTGGTGGGGGGAATTCCGCTGGTGGCAAGACCTCATGGGCTACTTCAAAGGCCCCCACGGGTGGGGGGGTATGCTTTTGCTCCCAGGGGCCGGATTCAGGCTCCCTGGTGGCCATATACAGCCCGCGGGCTGTAGGTTGAGGACCCCTGATCTAGCGGGCCATCTGAAGGGACAGTACTTGCTGTCTCCATATGTATGTTCTAAATTTTTGATAGGTTTCTCTGGCTACTTAATTTATATTATGACTTATTTATTTGCCTTATATCATAGCTCCTAATCACCCCAGTTAAACATCCCCATGCTTTTGTTTTTGCAACTCTGGAAATAGGTCAAGTATTAAATAGCTCTGCAGTTGAATGCCATCCCATTCTCTCCCATTTTTGGTTCCAAAATACATATCTGGCTAGTTTTTTTTAACAAAAATCATTTTGACAGCTATATGTAAGTCTTCTTTGCTATTCTTATTTAGCAAACTTACTATGGCAAGCCCAAGATAGCAATAAACCATCAAAAGTAATCTATAGTCAATGTTCTCCAGTTTTTCTAATTTAGCAGATATATACATGAGTGGAATCATGTTAGAGTTTATTCAAAATAAAATACAGTGGACTCTCGTATAACAAACAGTTTGTATAACATAAAATCTGTACAACATAAAAAATTCCGGAGTTAGGGGAAATTTGCTTAACAGAATCATCTATGGGGCGAATCCATACAACATAAAAATGGTCGCGATGAGGGATTACAGTGGTACCTCGTATAAAGGAATTAATTCGTTCCAAATAAAATTATGTTAAGCAAATTTTCCTTTATACAAATTCCCATAAGAATGCATTGAAAATTGAGTAATCCCATTTTTATGTTGTACGGATTTTCCCCATAGGCAATTATGTTAAGCAAATTTCCACTATCTCTGGAATTTTTTATGTTGTACAGATTTTATGTTATACAAGCTGTTTGTTATACAAGGGTCCACTGTACTCTGTTTTCAATGTATTCCTATGGGAAATTTGTATAAAGGAAAATTTGCTTAAAATAATTTCATTTGGAATGAATTAATTCCTTTATACAAGGTACCACTGTAAAATAAAATAATATCTAGTCAAGATTTGATTCTGTTTACAAGGAGGGCAACATTCTAAACATGTAGTTTGAAAATCTAGTACACAGCATTATTCCAGGTGCTTTGAATTGGACCTTGTTGTCAGTTGATATGATGCCACCTCGGCAACCACTTGTTTTCATTTGTACCAAAATTCACTACTTCACTACTTCTGTTGTGCTCTGTAATACCTAGTGCAATTTGTTCCCTCTTACTCTATTTGAGGGAAGAGGAGATAGAACACCTTGGGGAAGGGGAACACATATAACAAAACACACTAGATTCTATAAGAAGGTTTGTCTAGCTACTATAAGGAATCCAGAGAGAATCAAGCATCAGCTATGTCAAAAAGAACATATCCTTTATTCTTAGTGCAATTAGATATTTACTTTGTCATGGGTTTAAGCAGATTCCAAAAACATTGGCTTATCCTTATTCATAGTGGAAGAGTTTTTTCCATCTTCAACAGTGAAGGAGAAACAGAATGATCGAATCCATCTGACTTAGTTGAAATGTGATGTCTGCAGCCTAAAAAAAGAATAAATATCAGAATGTATTGAGAATGAATGAAGTCACCTTTTTACTAGCCTGTGTGAATATGTGCTTTGCCCCCCCACGGCGAAAGACCACGCGAGACCATTGTATGGGTGAACTAGGGCCACACTTTATTCAACCTTCAATTAAACATCATAACAACGTCATAAACCTTTGAGGGGCCTGCAGAAGCGCAGGTTAGAGTCGGCGCCAGAGGGTCTCCCCGGACCCTTCCGACTCCAGAGCATTGGGCGAGTCAAACCCCCTGTAGATCTGCTACCTCAGCAGATCTGCAGGGCCGGCAAATTCCCACCCCCTGCCTGGGTCCCCAGGGAGCTTTACCTGCTCCCCACGGCCCAAGCAAGGCCTGTTAGAAGGATCCATGCCCCACGCTGTGACCTCTCAATCTGCAGCGATTAGAGCAGGATGCTCCACAGGGGATCTTAGAATTTAACTCGCCGGCTCTAACCCCCCAGCGCTACCGCCAGTGTGACCAATAACCAGGGCTGCCCTACTAGCCCAAACCCCCGAGTACCAGCATGGGATAGGCAAAAAATCCTCCCTCCACACAGCCAATCTAGGAAGGAGGCAAAAATTCCTATCCGGCCCAAATTGCGACCAGATAAACTCATGCTAGCACTACTAAAGCGGTGGGCGGGCGGGGAACGCTCAAAGGACGAAAGAGGCCCCGCCCAGGCCCCGAAACCCCGTTGCTTCCCTCTCGCGAGGCTTCGCGCGGGGGAGGCAAAGAAGCCCCGCGAGCCGACAAGCGGCCGCGGAGCAAACATTAGCTCTTGTTGCTTTGATACCACCTAAGCAAGCCTTGTCGAAAACAGAAGAGCAGTTCCCTGATCAAGGTATTTTTCTCAAAGTGAGTGTACCTCCCTTAGCTAAAGTGGTTGTCACACAGTTGAGGTTTTGTCATTTATCTCAAATCCTAATCATAAATTGCCTTGCATATTACTTCACTGCCTTTCTCCTCTGCCTGAAGCCAGGCTGACAGCTCAGCACAGAAGCTGTCTCAGCATTTGGAACCTGGCCAAGTACTGAGAAGGACCTTGCAATGGCCCTGGCACCCTTGGAACAAGCTGGTGGAGATACCTGCATCTCTTTTGTATACTATAAAGACTGGTGTCACCAGGAGCCGATAAAGAATTGTGCCATGGTTCCCTTAAAATATACTTAATTTCCCATTCTGAAAGCTTACCAACTGAAGCTATGCTGCCATTCATCATAGGCTCTAGGAATGTGATACTTCTTACATGAAAGTATTGAACTCAGTCTTCCATCTAATTTTCTGCAGTGCTGGGAAGGGGTCCCATCCTACATGTGTGAGGGGAGGTACCAGCTGTGACTGAAACTAAATAGACAGCCCTGGTCCAGCACTGCATGGCCCTGATCCAGTGCCACTCATCCTAGAGGGAACATTGATTGAACTTATATATCTTTTGAGGGTGGGTATTATTAGGCATGGTGGCACAGCGAGCTAGAGTGCTGAAATGTTCGGCTGTAAAGTTGGCAGCTCGGCAGTTCAAATCCTGGGTGACACGCAGCAGAGGGAGCTCCCACTGTTAATCCCAGCTCCTGCCAACCTAACAGTTCGAAAGCATGTACATGCAAGTAGATTAATAGGTACCGCCGTAAAAAGCTCGAAGGTAAACAGTGTTCCGTGTGCAGAAATGCATTCAGCTATGCCAGCCACATGGCCACGGACTTACACAACACTGGCTCTTTGGCTTGAAAATGGAGATGAGCACTGCCCCTAGAGTCAGACATGACTAGCATGCATGTGTGTGGGGGAGGAACCTTTACCTTTATCTTTTTATTATTAGGACATACATAGAGGAATTGAACTGGAGAATGACAGGTCATTCTGCACTCTCTCTATAATCATAAGACTTCTGGTACATAAAAGTGGTGCAAGTTTCTTCCCATTAAAGACTTGCATATCTGAATATCATGACCATCTTATACTGAGTAGTTTGATCTTGATGGACAGAAAATGTTCTTGAGAGTTGGCTTGGAAATGCAGTTAGTATAATTTGCTTCATTACTTACTACTTTATTATTTTTGAACAATAGGCCTCTTCCTTTGGGAGATACTTTTGCAGCCTTTATGGATGATCTGCAAATCCCCCTTTTTATTTTTAATTGCCACTCGTTACTTCTGCTTATGACACTATGTTCTGCAATTATAAATGGTGTAGCATCAATTTAGGAGGTAATCAATGTGGAAGAGATGTTGCAGGGGTCGCTCCTGTCCACAATGCTTCTTAATGTGTATTCCCCCTCCCCAATAATACACACCCAGCGATGCAATTTGCAGATGATACCAAATTAGGAAGGATCATAAAACTATGGAAGACACTGAGAGATAACAAAAGGATCTTGAGAGTTTAAAGAACTGTGTGAAAATTAACAAGATGAGATTTAATTTAGATAAAATGCAAGGTCGTAAACTAAGAGAAAAAATCCAAGTACAAATGGAAGACGACCAGTCAGAAAAACAAACATAATAGTGATGTATTTTCTATTAATACAGCAGCTTGTTTTCTCAAGGGATGCCAAACTGTTTTGCCGATCAAACTTATAGCCTTCTGAAAGGTGCATGTAACACTTTAGTGCCATGACGTTTTAAAACCATTGGACGCAATGTTATTTTCAAGTTTAATCCCTTGTTTATATGCTGCTGTTTAATTACTGCTATGCAGTAGTTGTTATTGGCTTAAGTCCTGTTAATTAGTGTAGTAAGTAGCAAGTAGAGTAGGCCCATTGAATAAGCGGTATTTGGTGAGTTCTCTAACATTTGTCTGTATCATTGTTGCACATTAAACTTGAAATTGGTGTAGTTTTGCAAAAGCAGGCATGCCATCCAATCTATCAGCTGATCCACGAATTCAAAGGTATATTCCAAAAAAGATACCTTTGCATCCCTCTGAGCAAAAAGACAGCTGGTTGGGAATGCATATGTGAACATGATGGCTGCAGCCACAGTAATCCCTTTCATTTTGCATTGCCGTTCACTGTTCGCTCCACAGTGCACTTACCACCAGAGCTGGCCTTAGCAAATTAGGATACAGTCTGTTGACTTCTGCAGCATACTGTTCCTCGAGGAATGGGAGAAATGGCATGCCCTCAATTGTTGCCATGTCCAGACACCACCCCAAAGTTACTTATTTTTCAGAGAGAACTGTGGGCGTTTATACACGACCTCTAAACTCCGCAGCAAATGGCTGCAAGCTCCGGAGCTTAAAAATGTTTCCCCACCAGCTCCGGAGTTTACAGGCAATTAAGTGCGAGCACGCCCACTTTAGCGTGTCCCAGCGCACCTTTCAAGTACCTTCTCTCTGCAGGTGAAAATTCTTTGATGCGGTGCAACGATAGTGAGTGTGGGGCTCTCCTCGCTTCTGTTTGCTGTTTTTTGGCTCCTGCCCCTTTAAGAGCTACTTAAGAGCTACTGGAATGTTGCCCCGGCAAGAGCCGGCAAGAGCAAGAGGCAGAATGAGGCAGAACCGAGGTGAGCCACAGTCTTTCTTCCTTTGTTTTCTCCCTCCCCTCACGCAGCCAGCAGGTAGGAAGTGCGGAGGGGGTGGGAACACAGGAAGAGCGACAAGCCCCTAAGATCTCTGGTCCGAATTTAAGTGGCCAGCGGATCTTAGGGGTCGTGTAAAAGCGCCCTGTGACTTTTGGAAGCCTCCCTGAAGTAATGATAGTCCTCTAAAGCACAGCATTGGCTTTTGTTACCAGTGCATGGAATATGTGTGCCACAGAGGACTTATGGGGGGGGGGTTGTTCACCCTACCAGTGAAACAGAAGTGAACTTTCAGTTACTTCCAGTTTTAAAAAATGGAGAGGGAAGACAACACATTTTTTGAGTGGGGCATGAGCCACATCTGGCCTTCAGGGGAGCAAAATTGGACTGGACTGCCCGCCCTGTGCCAGGTCTATTTAAATATAAATGTTTTTATTATGTTTATGATAAATACTGGAGTAAGAACAATTTCCTCATATCTTGCAAGTTACTTTTTAGTAATTTTTTTGTGGGTTGTTTCAAAACCCACACACGGATAGCATACTCTTGAGCAGACGTTCCACCTCTTCAGATGAATTGTTGTTATATTATTTATTTATTATTTATTTATTTATTGTTATATTTATACCCCGCTTATCTTCTATACAGAACTCTATGTTGAGGAAGTACCAATGGAGAGGGGAGGGTTGAGTCACTCATCTCTAAGTCTTTTGATAACCATTGGGTAGGTAACAGTTGCATTGGGCCCTTATTGCCTATATGTGGTTGAGATACATAATAATACAAGTGATGTGTTATAGCAAATGTTGGAGATTAAGGAGAAGGGAGTTTGAGGCCACCACCGGTGATCCTACTGCAAAATGGTAAGAAAGACGGCTTGGCTGGCAGCTGAAAGCTGGAAAAGTTGCTTTTTGGACTTCACCTCCAGGACCCCCAGTCAGTATGGTTACTGGGGAGTGAATGATGATGAGAGCTGGTACCCCCCCCCCCCAAATTAACTTTTCTAAACTCTAGACTAGTTCCCAGCTTTTTCTTTGTTCTTAAGATCTGAAATGAGTTGGATAAATTTGTAGTTGTTTGTTTGACAAGGGGCTTAAGAACCTGTTCAGGGGACTCCTTTTGCATAGCTTTTTAATCTATATTTAAAATACTGTATCTTATATTTCTTAATATCTGTTTGTTCTTATTCAGTATTTAAATGGTTATTATTCATCATACAGCTGATGGACTGACTGGAATGAAAATGAAGAAGACTTTGTTGCAATAACAACAAAACGGTAGTGGGATATTTCTGTTTTGAATGATTGCAGTTCAAAGCCAATACTCCATATACTATGGGAGAATCTGTGGGCAATTTTAACAGCACCACTGTCATCTATAATTCCATGGTTACATGCTGTTAGGAAATACTCAGGGGAGATTCATTGTGTGGTTTAAAGAACTTAGCCCTGAGCAATAAAATATTGACTGGACTTGCTCAATAAGTGTCCTAATTTTAAAAAAGAAAGAAAGAAAGAAAAGCAGGGGGAGAAGAACTGTAGTAGCACAGTACTTCAAAGTACAAATCTTGTTAAGATTTTTCTGTTCTCACACATGCCCTTGAAGTTGAATGGTTGTTACTACAGAGGGGAGGTTAAAGGCTGGCTCTCCAGAGACCTCACTGTTTCATCACGGCTAGGAGTGAGGAATTATCACTGAAAGAGTGAGCATCAGCCACAAGGAAAACACACTGGATTATTACTGGTTAGTCATTTGTTCCACTATACAAAATCCCTTTTGGTAAAGAGTTGCCTTAGCCTTTGGTGACTGCTGTGTAATAGATCACTGTGGCTCTTGGGTCCTGCAAAAATCCTGTGGGATTGGAGTTTTGTCTCAGATTGAGTTGCACCAGTACCCTAGGTGAGTATAGCAGATATATATCTGACATGCTGTTCTGCTGAAAGAGGGGAGGTAACATTTTTTACCAATGGGAAGACATTACTTTTTATGCAATACAAGTCCCACCTAGTTTACAGCAACTCTAATAGGGTTTTCAGGGTATGTGAGATATTTCATGAGTATTTTATAAAATTGTCCTCCACCAGTGAAGTCCATGGCTGAGCAGGGATTTGAACCCAGTACTTTGAACCTAGACCAGTACTCTATCCACCAAAGTACACTGACTTTCAAGAGAATATTATCTATTATTTAATTATAGCAGAACATAGTGTATTGGCCAGTTACACTGAGATAGGGTCAGAATAAGAGAGAGAGGTTAATATGTCTGAAATATTGTAAATCCTTAGGCATTTTGGCTGAATACCAAACTCAACTAGTAGGATTACACTCCCCTGGTTAAGTGTGTTTTCTATCATTTAATTTACTCTTACTCTAGTGTCAGTTCCTTGTACGGAAAATGTGACACACATTCAGGATTCATTCAGTTAACTACCTGCTACCTAAAAGTCTCCCTCTCTGACCTGACAGAGTTGATCTTATATTTGATTTCAAGGTTCCCAGTGCAGATGACATTCAGGGATTTTAATATTATCATTACCTTACCAGGCAAGAAGTAGTTTTATTCCAATTTTTGAATGGAAGCATTATAAAAGTGTTCTGCTTATATACCGCCCCATACCACTTTAAGTAGTCTCTGGGCAGTTTACAATTTTAATTACAGTGTGCAGGCTACACATTGCCCCCCCCCCAGCAAGCTGGGTACTCATTTTACCAACCTCGGAAGGATGGGAGGCTGAGTGAACCTTGAGCCTGCTACCTGGGATTGAACCCCAGGTCATGAGCACAGTTTCACCTGCAGTACAGGCATTTAACCACTGCACCACGAGACTTTGGACATGCCTGAGATAGAAATGGTCTATCTCAGGAATGTCCAAAGTCTGGCCCGTTTTGAAATTTCGAGCGGCCCGCAGCCTCTTCTCCCTGCCAACTCATCCTGTCGTGCATCCCTACCATCTGGCCCCTCCCTGTGCTGGCGGGAGACATCAGCTGGCAGTTTTGTGGTTTGACTATCCTCCCTGCATCTGTCCGTATCCCCACCCACCCAGCGTACCCACCCATGGGTCCATGGCTGCAGTATCATCCTCGCCTCCTTGCAAGGGAGGGCAGCATATACAAGCAGTGGTGTGTCTTGGGTGCGCGCCTGCCAATTCCCAGTCTGTGCAACAACCACTTGGCCCTAGGGGCACCTTGAAACTGGAACGTTTGTGGCTGTTGCAGGTGTGTGCGGGCCTGCACCCTTTTTCCGCCCTTCAGGTTGAACGGTCGGCCCCCACACATTTGTACCTCACCAAATCTGGCCCTCCTTGCAAAAAGTTTGGACACCTCTGGTCTATCTATTACGAAGTACCCAATTGTCCACTAGCAGGGACAGATCATTTAACTCTCAGACTGCATGTAATCTTTGCTGTGCTGATGGACCAAGTCTAGACGGTGATACATCAGGATTTCCAAGGGACTAGTGACAATACAAGAACTGGAGTATGGTTGAGCCAACACTATGCTTTCCTACAAACACATTTGATTCCCATGTTTCACACTTGAGATCTGTCTCAACTGGCAACGGTACAGTATTCTAAGGAAATGAATATAATAAAGTGAAAAGTTGGTGATTAGAATGCATTTAATAATCCAGGGTCAATTTTATTTTCTGGACCCAATAGCGATGAAGAGATCTTAGTTTTCAGTTATTCTTGCATCTGCTCAGTATCATCCAGTTGAGCTTTTGGGGGTAATGAAGGGTCTTCTTGGACTGTGCTTCTTGTGGCAGCAGCTAGAACCCGGAGGAAGTCTACCATGCTCTGTTAGATGGAAAATCTGAGGGCAAATGCTGTTGTTATCAGTTCCAACGTAGATGGTGTTGGTTTTACAAGTCAGCGACAGCAGGACTCAGTGCTTTATTGCAAGTAATGTTACTAAGGATATTTTCAGCTGGTGATAGTACTGATTTTTAACATACCTTGGATTGTAATAAATAAATACTCAAGACTAAATATTTGGACCTCAGAGATAAATAATGCTTTCTGTGAAAAGTGATATGATCTCCACCACTTTGAAGAAGAAAATGGCAAGGGTTTTGGTGAAGAAATGCCATCCAAAATTGGCACAGATAAAAGTAACTTTTAGATAATTACTACCCAATGTTAAATTTACATTATTTGGCAAGATGGAGAAATATAGACATCTCTCTGTTCATGGTGGCATTGAGGTATGGTGATGCATATTCACTCTATTCCAGTTTCACTTATGGGTTTTAAGGGGGAAAAGAGGAGTGTCATCTTGGTGGATTACATACAGGAGATGACGTCATCTCCTTGATTTGGCTGACAGCTGTTTGGATTGAATGAATGGAAGAACAATATGTTGTGATTTTTTCCCTACCTTTATACATCAGCAACAGCTTCCTCCACTGCTAAGTGAGCAAACAAGGCAATCCCTAAAGTCCTGTTGTTCTCCAGAGAAGCACAGGAATGGCAATGTACTTGCGTACTACATACTGTAATTAAAAACTGTAAACAGCCCAGATACTACTTGAAGTGGTATGGGGCGGTATATAAGCAGAACACTTTAAGTTCACATCATTAAAATAAAATAAAATAAACCAATCTGCTATTAAGTTAAAACTATGCATGTAGTTCTCTTACCTACCCGAATACCATTCCAGGTGGCAACAGGAGCCTAGTCGCTCCTTTTCTTGGTTGCTCAGCAATAGAGGAGACAGAGCACCAGGCCACAGAACATTTTATGTTCATTAAAGGTGTAGGGAGACCTGCTAGATCTGTCTGAAATTCCATCCAAAAACTTCTTTTCTCTCCCAGTGGACAGTCACTTTAGCATATTGGGAATTTCAAAAGTAGGAGTCTTTCAATCATCATGGCTCTCAATCAGCTTATGAGTGCTAAGTTGCACTCTTGCCATCAGTGGCAGCTCAATCAGAAAAGAAGATATCGTATAATAAACAGCAAACAATATTTGGGAGGAACTTTCAAATGTAATTTCTGGATCCTATTGCCCTCTTGCTTAAAAGAGTTAGGAAGCTTGAATTATGGCTGGCAACATCTATTACAATTCCATTAGCAGTAGCTCAGTATCCCAGATGAATGTTCTTTGTTGATCTTGAGACAGTGTTATGTGTAGGCTGTTCGCAAGCCAAACAGCCATGTATGAAAAGGGAGAGGCTTAGGCTCTTGGCAAGGACTGTCCAACTGCCTTGAAAGCTTAAAACCCATAGAAATAAAGCCACACTGCTTTGATCAGGCTAATATTATTGGTCCTGTGGCATTTCACTAAGCAGGGTAGATTCTGAACACAAAATGAAAAAAAAGGGCATAGACATCCTGGCTACTTGATGGAGGTTTTGATAGGATTTCATCTTCTTTAAATGCTGGCAGACATAGTCAGTTGTTTAAAGAGACAATATCTAATTCCTGAGCATGACTCTGTTCTATGCTGAGAACGGGAGAACAACCCCCTGCAAATCAGCGACTGAAAAAAAGTTAAATGTTTTAAGACCATTAAGTAGCAAGATTGGAGCACAATTTAACAGCAAGTGTCTCTATGCACATCTATGACATGTAACTTCATGGCTCACCCCAGAAAATAAGTGTATGTGTTTAAGGAAGAATCTGAAAAATGATGTCACCATTAGAAGAAGAACTGGAAAACAGAGAAGCAGTCTGTTGTGGATACTGCTTTGAAATGAAAATTTCAGGGAAAGTACACAGCTCTATACCTAGAGGGGAAAGAAAACAAACACAGAACTACAAAACGGGGATTACTTGGCCCAGTATTACCACATGTGAGAAGGATCTTGAAATTGTTGTAGACCACACAAGCTGAATACAGTATGAGGCAACAGGGCAACAGGACTGCTAAAAAGGCAAATGTTATTTTAGGCTGTGTTAATGGAAGTATTGTTACATGAAATAATAATTCCCCTGGCTAGGATTCATCTTGAGTACTGTGTCCAGTTCTGGATGCTGCCCTTTAAGAAGGATACAGACCAAATGGAACAAGTTCAGACAAGGGCAACAAGGATGATCAGGGGACTGGAAACCAAACCATATGAGGAAAGACAGAAGAATGTTCAGCCTTGATAAAATAAGACTGAGGGGAGATGTGATAGCAATCTTAAACTACAGTACCCCCCACCGCCATTTCATGGTTCATGTACTGTGGTCCCACAATATCGCGGGACCGCAGTACATGCTGGGGCTCCAGCTGGTTAGCGCTGGGGTGGAGGAGAAAAACCTTTATTTCCCCACCCCATCCTGAATGAGCTGGAGCCCAGAGTGTGGGGAAGGGGAGAAAAAGGTATAAAAAGCCTGGGCTTTTTAAACCTTTTTTCCCTTCCCCAACACCTGGACTCCAGTTCGGTGGTGGATCTGATCTGCCACCGTTGCTTGCCTGGCTGCTCCAAGACTTCTTCGAGTAGCCCGGTGAGCGGCGGCAGACCCAATCCCCTTTTGTTGGTTGCTGCGGCTACTCCAAGAAGCCTTGGCACAGCCGCAGCGAGCAGTGGAGGCAGACCTGATCTCCTTCCATCGCTCGCCCAGACTGCTCCAAGAAGCGTTGGAGCAGCCCCGGAGAGTGGCAGTGGCAGATCTGATCCCTCAGAGTCACTTGCCGGGGCTGCTCCGAGACTTTTAAAAAAGTCTTCCAGCAGCCCAGGCAAGCAGCTGTGGTGGGTCAGTTCCACCACCACCACTTACATTTGCTGCTGCTCCCCCAGGCCCCACCTGACCTGCATTCGCATATCGTGGATTTTCAGCCTTCACAGGTCGGGTGGGTCCCTAACCCCCATGATAGGCTTGATAGGTTACTGTACTTGAAAGATTGTCATACAGAATAGAAACACATGTTGTTCTTAGCTTTTCCAGAGTGCAGGACATAATAATGGGTTCATTAAATGTTGGTTGAATACCAGGAAAAAAACTTCCTGTTGGAGCAGTAAGACATGGAACCAGTTATCACAGCAGGGTGATAAGTTCTCCAACGCTAGAGAGCCATTTGTCAGATATACTTTAACTTGGATTCCTGCATTGATTCCAATGGTGCATTGGACCAGGCATCCTTAAATGTTCCTTCCAATTATATAATTCTGTGATTCCATGATTCTGTGAAAAATATCAGACTGTTTTGAGAGTGCCGACAGAGGTCTCACTGCTGACAAATCCTATGCTCTGTTGTGGTATCTATGACATATACAACTTCTGTACAGGTGATTTCTGTTGTTACTTCAATACCACTTGACAAGCAAAATCAGCAGAGAACCAGGTTTTCTACAATTGAGAAGTTTTCTCCACTCCCTGTGAGCTTCACATTTAAAATTAATTCTGTATTTCTAATAAAAAATAATCAGGAATAAATATATGACAAAAAGTCATTAACAGTTTTATCAGACCAAGTCTGTTATCAGTGTTAAACAAATTTGATCTACACTATTTATAACAGACTTGAATCAAATTCCTACAGGGAAGGCAGTGCTTTTCTCAAAATGCTTTCTCATCTTCTATGTAGGTTTTCCACTAAGCAACTTACCGTAGTTTCAGGTATACAAAGCCACATACTCCTCCTCCTCCTCCTCCTCCTCCTCCTACTACTACTACTACTACTACTACTACTACTACTACTACTACTCCTACTGCTGCTACTACTACTAATAACAATAACAATAACAATAACAATAACAATAACAATAACAATAAATCAAGTTAATTCTGACTTAATATGACCTTTCTCAGGATTTTCAGGCAGAGAGTACACAGAAATGGATTACAATTCTCTGCTTATGGGTACACCCTGAAACTTGGTAGCTTGCCCAAGGTGACACAGGCTGTCTCTACTTACAGGAGGCACAGGGGAAAATTGATCTGCTAAGCACTTGCCTAACTCACTGATCTATCCAGCCAGCTCAAAGCCACTTAACAACTCTAATAGTCCCATAGATTTGAGGGAGGCAGTCTGATCATCTCTTAACAGTCACAGAGAATATATTTTGCTGCTGACTGTGCCTGGTGGAAGGAAGAAAATCTGTTTCCAGCACACTTGTGCACATTTATTTGTCAGGAGCACAGATGGAAACATTTAAGTGAGGCCTTAAGACTTTTTTATTTAGGCAAGCCTTCTGATCCTCCAGCCTTTTACAAACTTTTTATCTATAACATATAAGTATTCTGTTTTATTGGCTGGGGACCCTTTAAATTATGCTGCTGCTGCCATGTTAGTATCATTTTTATAGTGTTTTTGTTATTGTTTTTAAATGTTGTTTTTACTATTTCATATTGTATTGAATTGTACTGTTGTAAGCTGCCTTGGGTCCCTTTGGGGAGAAAGTTGGGATAGAAATAAAGTTGTTTATCATCATCATCATCATCATCATCATCATCACAGCTATCTACGCTGGATTTTGTATTACCAAACCAATCACTAGTCGAATGCTTCCCAAGTGTTTAGGACTATGTGATGTATTGGCGAATTATGTGAGCAGATCCCAGTAAGGTGGCTTTCTGCAGCTGACTGATGGTGACTTTGTCAACTATAGAGATATCCTCTTGGAGGAGATTAAAAAGCACCCCAGCTGGCTTCCTGGGCAAGGTCACTTGAGAAGCACTGAACCCCATCTGTGTGGGGAAACCTGGATGAGAGTACAATGGATCCCATGGGGCCTGATGCATAGGAAGCCAGGCTTGCTCTTATCTCTTCCCCGCACATTAGCCAGCAAGGCCATGACATTGTACATAGGAAAAAACAAGCTGTTTGGTAGTCATTCATCAAGACCCTTGCTATGTGACCAGCCCAAAGACACTGCTATGTCGGATAAGCCCTTCCCAGGAATTCATCAGCCTACACCATCCTGACACGTAGACCCTTGCTCCATCTCTGATGGCCTGACTTTGCAACTAATAAAAGAGTCTGGACTCATGCTGCAAGGGAAGCTGTTGCATGAAGCCTGACTTTGTTGAACCCAATGATGTGCCTATGTGGAATTATTACTACAGTCAGCTCCAATTTCTTCTAAATACTTCTTTAGCTCTTTACGCACCGCACCCAGTGTGCCAATTACCACTGGGACCACCTGTTTATGCCAGAGTCTCTGAAGTTCATTTTTCAGAACAAAACAATGAAACCAATTTTTCCACAAAATTAATGAAAAACGAAATGAAATGAAATGAACTGCTCAATGAAACGAAGTGAAATGAAACACCATTTTTTTTGTTCGTGCCCATCTCTACTTTCAGTGTGTAATGTCAGACCTGGGTACTAGAATGCAGGGGCATAGCATGGGGAGGGCAAGGTGGTGAGATGGCCCAGACACAGCAAGCAGGGGGAGCCAAATCACCCACCCCCCACCACACCTCGCCATCTCCGAGTCCGGCTGCAGCCTCCAACTGCACCACCCCCACACAAAGGCTGTTGGCAGAAAATGCTCTGCTCCTGCTAGCACCCCCTGCCACGCCGCCCACAACACAAGGTCAGGCAGCCAGCAGGGACAGCATGCATAGGCAGTCAGGCGGCTTTGCCCCCCCCCCCACGTGTACCCGATAACATGGGGGAGGAGGCCAAAGAGCCCGTCAAACGCCCAAAGGCTGGCCTGCTTCGGGACGCCTCCTGCCCCCCCCATGACTGAAAAAAGCAATTGGAGACAGGTAACAGAGGAGGAGAAGGCCGTCAAGCACGGTGTGTGCCCAAAGGCTGGAATGCTTTGGGCCGCCCCCACCCCCCCAGGACCGAAAAAAGTAAGCACCCACCGCAGGTGGGTCAGCAGAGACAGATGTGGTCTGGAAGCCCTAGCTACGCCTCTGCTAGAATGAAACAAACAGTACTTCCTGGTCCTTTGTGACTACAATACAATACATAATACAAGGTACCAAATTATTTGCATACTCTGAACAGCTATAAGGGTAACAGCAACAAGGAGTTGCACAAAAAATCCCTTTCAAAATAAGCTCCATTTCAAGCTCAGGACCAGGCCAATGGTATCTGCTTCAACGTTTATTGACTCTACATACTTTCTTTTAGTAGTGCAGAATCATACAACCTCAGTGGCCACATTTGATTTCTTTATTCAATTTGCCTTTGCTTCTAAGGATCATTATTCATCATTTCGAACAACAACAACAACAACAACAACAACAACAATGTGGAGAAGAAAAAAGTGTGGATCATTGATGTTGCTATACCAGGTGATAGTAGAGTCACCGAGAAACAACTTGAAAAAATTTACATGATCCCATCACATGGCTAGCCCATGTGATTGTACTCAATGCATGATATAGTAAAATAAGTATAAATAAAAAATAAAAATAAATTCAAGGAAGCCATGAATTGACTCAAAAAATACCAGAAAATAAAATAAAATTAAAGCGATCTGAGAAAATGCATAAATGCATGTTTTAAGCACCCCTCACCCCCTTGCACGTTTTTTAATACCCAAGAAATATTAAGCATGTGGCCAGCATCCATTCTGTGTCATCCTTAAAGGGGAAGAAATACACCGCAATGTGAGAAAAGACATAAATGAACGTTTTAAGGACCCCAAACCCCACTGGCAGGTATTATCAGGCAGAATAAATAATTATTGCTGGGGTTTTTTTTATGAATATTCAGGATGTTTTTTAACATTTAAAACAGCTCATTTCATTGTGCCCCATGATTAACGAAACAAAACATAACGAACCTAATTTTCTTGGTTCGGTTCGGTTCGTTCCTTTTTCAGCACCAGGTTTGTTATTCGTTTCATTACGTAATGAAACGAATAACAAATAATGAAACAAAAAAGTTCGTTTCGTGCCCATCTCTAACTGAAAGTATTTATGAAAATATGGAAGGCAGAATACAAGAATGCCTGTTATATTACTGTTTACCCCAAAAAGCAGCCCGTTGCATTTAGCTTGAGAAAAGTTACTTCCACATGCTGAGCTCTCTTTAGTTATTATGACATTTCATATTTTCTTGGCAACCTACATCTGAACCCATAATCAAGTTCACCCATGTTTATGAGTAATCTGGCCTTTTTCACAGAATTACTCATAAACATTTTCAATTCCACCCATAAACTCAAAGGATTCAGAAAATAATGATAGGCCATGGAAATATTCCCTGTAATAGTTAGTATGAATATAGAGTAAATAACCAAAATAAAAGTGTTCACCAGTTGTCAAGGTACATGCACTGGTGTAACTAGGGAGGGGTGGAAGAGTACATTTGCCTGGGGGTTCCTGGAGGGGGAGCAGGAGGAGGAAGCTATGCACCATCCTGCCAGCAGTCCTCTTCTTGCCCTGCTAAGGCTTGGTGATCCTTAGTCGGGGGAAAGGAGGAGAGGGAAGCAGGCAATTCCCCCCCCCCCAGCAGCACTTCTGTCGATTGCTCCCCACTCCTCCTTCCCCCCACCCCCACTAAGGCTTGGAGATCTTTAGCCCAGGGAAAGGAGGAGAGGGAAGCGTGTGATGGAGCTGCTGCTTCTAAAAAAAAAAATCTCATTGCCTGTTTCCCTCTCCTCCTTTCCCAGGGCTAACAATCGCCAAGCCTTAGCCTGGAGAAAGGAAGAGGGGGAAGCGTGCTACAGAGGTGATGTTTGAAAAAAAAATTGCCTGCTTGGTGCTATCTGTGCGCTATGCAGTTCGCACAGGAGAGCCTTGTCCAGGAGAACCCTGAAGAAGGTGTGAAAAAAGGGACCCTTCTCCCCTGGGGCCCTTCTCCCCCCCTCACTGTTCCCCCAGGATCGGGCACCCCTTGCTCATTGGGTGAGACACAGCTGGGGGATAGGAGGGGGCACAAAAATTGACTTTGTCCCTGGGTGCTCCAAACCCTAGCTACACCTCTGGGTACATGTAGTCAAGGTTTGGTCAAAATAAACCCTTTGCAATAATTTAGGGGAGGCAGATAAGAAAGCAGGGGTTTTCAACTCTAAGCCTGTATGCCCAGGTTTCAGTAGTGGTCAGTAGTGGCTTTGCACAATCAAAACTAGTGCACCAACTGTGCCTGTCTATACCTGCACAAGTCTTCTCTGGTCATAGTGATACATCTTGAGTTACACTAGATTACTTTATTCTTTATGTGGGGCTGCTTATGGAAAGTTTCTGGAAATTTCAGCAGGTCCAAAATGCTGCAACCAGAATGTCGATTGGGGCTGATTATAGGAATCACATAAGTCCCCTGTTACAGCAGCTCCACTGGCTGCTGATCAGTTTCTGGGCTGGCTTCTGCCCTCTATGTAGGCCTGCTCTTAAACTCAGTAGGGAAACTTCATCACTCAAATTGAGACAGACTGATCCAATGTATCAAGAGATATGTCCTCATATCTCTAATTGGCATATTTTCATTGGTACCTTGTTAGTTTCCTGTTCAATTCAAGATGCTGGCCACCAGCGATAAATCCTTAAATCTTTTAGAACCTCTATAACTTTTGGAATATCTCTCATACAAAACAGCTTCCAGCCCCACTCACTCTTTGCAATCTAGGTTGTTAAAAAGGGTAACACCAAGGGAGGCCAAAAGAGAGAGCACTAGGACCTGGCCTTTTTGGTTGTGGCTCCACACATCTGCAGTAAATGTCCAGCAATGATTAGCCAGGCTTCTTTCCTCATCATCTTTAAGAAGTTAATAAAAGATACTTTAAACTGTATTTTATTAGTGATTATACCTGTAATTAGAGATGGGCACAACTCGGCGAAATTGTCGTTTCCGTTTTCGGTTGTCGTTTCCGTTACGTAACGAGAATGGTAACGACAATTAAGCCATCAGAACTCGAACTCGAACTGATAAACGATAAATTGGGTCTGATTTGTCATTGTCGTTCAGCGCTGGCAATCGCGCGATGCCAAGCAGCGCAGCACAGAAAAAAAGTTTTAAAAATAAAAAAAACCTGATTCCCGGCCATAAAAGCAGGCGAAAATATGCCTGCCTCAGTGGGGGCACCTACCGAGGGGTGGTTTATGGGGGGGGTCCCGGCTTTCCCCCGCCTCCTGTCCTGGGCTGCTGGTACCAGGCTGGGGGGGGGCATCGTCGTCTCCATTTGCCATGCGGTGGGGGGGCAATCCAAAATGGCTACCGCAATATTTTTTTTAAAATCGTGATCCAAAAACCCACCAAAGCACCACAGAAACATGTGAAAATTAGGTATTTTAAATGCCTGATTTTTTATAGTAGCAGCAGTGGGTTTTTCTTGCAACAAAACGTCTCCATTGATTTTATTTTATTTTCTTTTTATTTATTTTTTTTACACCTGCGCATGCGCAATGATGGGCTGGCCATGGGATGGGACCATGCAATTTTTTGGAGCCATTCCACCAATCGCATGGCCAGGTCATTGCGGGACCCGCAGCCGCCGCCCGCCTGCCCGCCCGCCCGCCTGCCCCTCCCCCCTGCCGCTGTCGCCACCCGCCCATGTCCACCGCCACCCGCCCGCCCGCACCTCCCCGCCCCCGCACCCCGCCCGCCGCCTAGGGCGCAAAAACACCTAGCGCCAGCCCTGATCACGGGATGCTAGTGGGACGTCAAAGCGCGCGAAATCGCGGTGGTAACGACAAATGACAAACGACACGACGAAATGACAAATTTTTAAAAAAATTCACGACAAACGGAAACGACCCGAAACGGACCCGTCCCGACAAACGACAACTCGAAAAAAAAATTCCTGGTCGTGTCCAATGGCATTCTAAATCATTATCATCATCAAGCTGCGGAGGTGGAAGGGGGGGCCCTATGGCTGGTTTATTTATTTACAGATTGCATAGCTAGTTAAATGGTTTTATTGATTGACTGGTTTTATTGTTTGTCAATTTATATTTGTATATGTAAGGGTTTGAGCAAGGGCATTGCCATTTCCGAGGGAAAAGGATGATTTTCCAGTCTATTATGTGAAACTTGAAACAAACTTTTAATATAACAAGCTGTATTCTGTTGTTTAAGACTTGTACATCACTCAGTACAGGCAAAACTTCTTTCTCTACTGCCGGGTCATAAGACAGGTCTCACCTGAAGAGACCAGGTAATGGGTTTAGCATACTTAAACTCCCTCTTATAAAACCGTCCTCCTTCCTCTCTCTCCTCCGTCTGAGTCCCAGTGTCTTTCAACTGCCTCTCCTCTTTAAACCGCCCTTCACGCTCCTTGTGCCACCCGTTATCCTCTGAGCTGTCAGTCACCCAATAAGCTTCTTTCACTGACCCTGAATCTTCCTTCTTTTCTGCACTAACTTTCATTTCCTCAATTCTCTCTATTAACTCCTAATTTCCCTTAATCTCTTTATTTTCTTCTATTTCCTTGTTTCCAGACGGCACACTCCTCATTGATCTTTCTTCCTTCTGTTTTTTTCCTCACAGTATACTGCTTTGTATTTATTCTTTCTTGGTTTCTATGTTTTCCTGTAAACTGCCCTGACAATATATTGCACTAGGGGGAGGTATATTAGTTGAAAAAGCAAAGAAATAAATAAGTAATGCAGCTGTTGCCTTGTTAATTAGGTGATTTGTAGGGCCCTTTTCAGCTGAGCAGTATTATTATTAATATTAGGGAATATCTTCTATTTAAATGCAAATCACTGGCCATTTTGGCCAGCATTCTGTGTCCCACAGTATCCAAGTAGATGTTCATGAAAAACCCAGAAGCAGTGAAGGAGGGCAAACTTTCTTTTCCACAGTCTCTCCCCAAGTGCCTCTGGATCTTGGAGAATTCCACTTAGTAATGGTACTAGAGCTAGTAGTAGCAGTCACCATCATCATCATCATTGAACTACATTGATGGATGATCCTTATGGATGATTGTGTTCATCCCCTATCAAGGAGACACAGAGACCCAAACGACTGAGCTAACTAGCAGTTAATCATACCTTGTGTAGCCACTGATAGCCATATTCTCTAAGAGCTTGCCTAATTTCCACTTAAGCGGGTAGTCATGATATTTTGTGGCATAACTTCCATCAATGAATGATACTCCATGAGACAAAGTGCTTTCTTGTATCTGTCATAACTCTAACACCCATCTGTTTATTCCATGTAAACAGCTGCTTACATATTTTTATATATGTCCAGAATTCTGTTTGGAAAAAACTGTGCATCCAAGAAAAAAATGTGCAGATTTTCCCTTCCAGAGAGCTGTCTCTTGGGCACCCAACATCACAGCTAGTGTGTGACCAGCAACATGGAGGAGAGTTCACCAGAGAAGGAACCTCTTGTATGATTCTTGTTATACAATCCTGTTTGGGTCCAAAATATGGCATATATAAATGTGGTGTGTGTATATATACATATTTGGAATACAAAGCAGCTTAACTTGTAATGCCTGTTAATATCGTTAAACCAAATTTCATATGTGAAACAAAAGCCTCCATATTTGCAGCATGTTGGAAATAAGAATCTACTGATACAAATAGATAAACAAAAACAAAACAAAAAAACAACCAAATGAATAGAGTCTCAAGTTAATGCTTGTATGAAAGTCAATATAATATAAAATGGTCAAAAGACTGTTTCACTAAGTTTATTTAATTTTTTTTTCATTATTGAATTCAGTAAACAACAGCATTTCTTCTCTCTTTTTGGTTTGAAGCAGTTGTAGAAATGTCAAAGTGCCATGGAGTTCATGTCCTCCACCTACTGAAATCAAAGGGATATGCTAAAAAAACAAAAACAAAACCTTTATCCAGTCATTGCCCATATATATAAATATAGGGCTGCAGCTGGTACCTGAAATTCGCCATAAGAGCAAGCCAAAATTTTATTATATCTTATTTGAATCCTATTTTGGTAAACCAAAGCTAAGTACTGACTTTTCAAAAAATCAAAATTCCATTTTGAATGGAAAATATGCAACAAAAAGGCTAAACTCTACAAGATGTAGCAAACCTTAATTTCTTTAAATAATATAGTTTATGGTATATAGTCTATAATTTCTGTATTTTTGCAGTACATAATATCTCTATTATGCTTAGTTTATTCTTGTCAAGGGGAATTTCTGATGCCACATCTCCTGATCATTGCAGCTTTTTTATTATGAGATTCTGAGATTTCCTGACATGTTTGCAAAGCATAGCCTTTGCATGTACAGTGGTACCTCCACTTATGAGTTTATGATGCATGCTCTTAAGCCAAACAACTCTTAAGCAGAGCAGCAATATCTAAAAAAATCAAAAACTAAAAATTAAAAATTGTATGTAGAGCAGACTGTGTTTAAAATTTGTAAGGCAGCAGTTAAAATGCCAAGAGTTTTTCACTTCTAAGTCGAATTGCTCTTAAGTCGAGCCACTCATAAGTATAGGTGCCGCTGTATAAGGCCTTGGGAGTAGCTAATAGAAACGGAGGTGATTAATGGAAATTCCTCAAGAAGCTGAGTTCTATGCCAAATGCAACATTTTAGGATGAGATTATACCCAGTGACCCTGCCTCTGGCCGCAGGAAGAGGTAAGCAGTGTGCTATGCGCATAAATCTCCATATATGTGACTGGAGATCATGTATGGTTGCTGACAATGTTACTGTGCAATCCTATAGCCCCATTTCTATTTGCTTGACACTTGAGATTGGAACCTGACCAAAAAAACCCAAAAAAACAAAAATAAAATAAACCCACAGGATAATCTTCCATGCACTCAGGGAATATCAGAATAGAGCTAAAGTAATGTAGATGTACAGTATATCTTCCAGCTCTACAAATGTGGTCCCTGGCAAGGCTTCTTGCCCCCGTGAAAATATCACTCACTAAAAAGAATTACTAATAAGACTGATAACACAAGAGGAGATCCGTATGAATGACAAAGTCCAGTTTAGTGTGAATCCAGGCTACTCTAATGCTTAGCGTTAAAGATATGCATTCAAAATGTCAATAAAAGTTAAGCATTTAACATGATTCCTTAAAATCTCAGATATGCCCTTGTTAAAAATGGTACTGTAAGACACCATCTCCCAGTCATTGTAGAATTCTTACCATCTATTTAATTGAATTTCACAGGAGATTACTAACTAATTACAAACCAACTAATAAACATTCCTTTTGTCCTTACTGACATTGACTTCAAAAGTCTAATGTTCCTTATATTTTTTCAAACTCTGGCACTTATTGTTTTTTCCAGTTCAAATTTCAGTAATGATTTAAATGATCTTCTGTGTTCAATGCAATATTTATTTACTTTATTTACTTTATTTTCCTTTATTTTTCACTACATTGCTTTCACCTTCACATTCCTCTTGTAATATTAGTCCTTCATATTTTGTAAATTAGCTATATTTACCGTTTCCTTTTTTTATAGGTTTTATTGGTTTCCTTATGGATAAGGGAAAAAGAGGAGAAGGAGGAAGGGTGGAAAAGGGGGGAGAGGAAAAATAGGGGACAATAGGTACATTGAGTACAGACTGAAAAACAAAGACCAAACACTATTAAGTGCCAAACTAGTGCTATATATCATTAAGTGTATACAACTTAGTGGTTGCCAAGCTCAGCTGCCACCCATTGCCATCTTCTTATAAAAAGTTCTTCATGATCTCCTTTCAGGTAGCCAGCAAGCTTATCGATTTCCATACAATCTCTTATCTTACAATACAGCTCCTCCTCTGCTGGGATTTCAGCTTGTTTCCAGAACTGTGCATACAAAATCCTAGCAGTTACAATTATGTGTTGTATTACATAGTTTTGATCCTGTAAGACGCACCTATCTGCTATGTTAAGTAAAAATAACTCTGGTTTAAAATCTATATTAGTTTTTAAAGCTCTCTCTATAAAACTCTTTACCCTGGACCAATACGTAGTTGCTTCTTTACATGTCCACCACATATGATAAAACGTACCCGGATTCTTTTTGCACTTCTAACACCTTGAATCACAGTTATACATTTTGGACAGACGGTGCGGAGAAAGGTGCCACCTGTAAAACATCTTATAACAGTTTTCTTTATAGGATACAGCTTTGAACTGTTTCATTGTTTTCCATAGAGAGTCCCATTTATCCAGATGTATTGAGTAACCAAAATTTTCCGCCCATCTAATCATACAATCTTTAACCATTATTTCATTAGTTTTCAAGTCTAACAAAGAGTTATAAAATTTACTAAGGGCTTTCTTCCCATCAGAAAAAATATTTTGTCGAGGGTTATCTCATTTACCATAAAGCCAGTTTCTTTCACTATATTTTTGTAATGAGAATATATCTGTTGATAACTCCACCAAGTTATTTTATAGCCCTATAATGTCAGTTGATTTAAGGACTTCAGAGTTTCATCTTTGTTTAATAATTGTTTGTAACTTAAAGACTTAGTTGTCTTATCCGACATAGGGCCGGATATAGCTTCACTAGGAGATAGCCAACATGGAGCTTTATTATACATTAAAGCCTTTATAGGCAACCAGATCTCAAACAAGGCGTTTCTTATCCAATGCTTTTTAAAAAGAGTTGGTGGATTATTCTTGTTCCAAAGATAGTGGTGCCATCCCTTATCTAAATCATGCCCCTCCAAGCACAAAATTCTATGGTTAGACATTGCAATCCAATCTTTAATCCAGATCATGGCAGCCGCTTTGTAATATAGACCAAGATTTGGTAGAGCAAATCCACCCGCTATGACTCTGTCTCTATCTTGTAAATATATATTTTTATCCTTGCTTTCTTCTTTTGCCATATAAACACTCTTATATGCTTTTCCAGGTCAGACAATATCTTAAGATTAGGTAATACTGGTATACACTGAAAGAGAAAAAACAATTTAGGCAAAAGAGTCATTTTGATAGTCGCAACCCTTCCCATTAAGGAGAGTTGCAGTTTTGACCAGATGTTTAGGTCAGACTTAATTTCCTTCATCAGAACACCATAATTGTTTCCCATCAAAGTGTTACATCTGTTAGTTATCGTAATACCCAAATATTTTACCTTAGTTACATATTTAAACCCAGATAGGTTTACTAATTTTTCAATATTTGTAGGTGTCATGTTTTTAGTTATCATACATGTTTTCTCCTTATTGATCTTAAGACCTGAGATCCTTGAAAAAACTTCTATTATTTCCAGCGTTTTGGTCAATGATGTGAGAGGGTCTTCAAGAATCAGTAAGACGTCATTTGCATATGCTTGTGTCATGAATGTTTCACCTCTAACATTGAGTCCATGTATGTTGGGTGAAGTCCTAACTGCATGTAACAATATTTCTAAGACAAGAATAAAGAGTAGTAGTGAAAGGGGACAACCCTGCCTGGTACCTTTATAGACATTAATTTCATTGGTAAGATGGCCATTGACTATAACATGGGCTTTCTGCTTTGAATATATTTGTTCTATCACTCTCAACATTCTATGGCCCTATTGAATATAGTCTAATTGTGTTTTTATCAGTGACCATGAAACATTGTCAAATGCTTTTTCAGCATCAATAAAAATCAAGGCGGCTTGTTTCTGTGGGTGGCACTCATAGTATTTGAACAAGTTTAGAAGAACCCTTGTGTTAGTTTGTAAGGGTCTTTTAGGGAGGAAGCCATTCTGATCAGGATGTATCAGTGGTGGTAAAATTCTCCTCCATCTATTGGCTAAAACCGTAGCAAATATTTTGTAATCCACATTAAGTAAGGCAATGGGTCTATAGCTCTGTATCAGTTCTTTAGGTTTCCCTTCTTTTGGGATCAGGGTTATATTCGCCGCTTTTCATGAATCTGGGATTTCTTCTCCCTCCAGTATAGAATTAAATACGGATTTCATTCTCAATGCCAATGTATCGGAAAAATGTTTGTAGAAAAGAGCCATCAGATCCCGGTGTCCTATTTACCTTCTGTTGTTTAATCGCCTCCATAACTTCCAACATAGAGATGGGCTCATTGATCAGTGCTCTCTGACTTTTACTGAGGTTTGGAAATTTGATATATTCTAAATATTGGAAAATTGATTCATTATTGATTTCGTCGCTTTTGAATAAGGACTGATAGAATTCCTCTACAATCTTATGTATTTTAGTTTGTTCGGTTTGGTGTATTCCATTTTCATCTTTCAACATTACAATAGACTTTTGTGCTTTCATCTTCTTTAATTTATAAGAAAGCCATCTACCCGGTTTATTTGCATGCTCTATGTAGTTCATTTTTGCCAAACTCGCCTTGTAGGCGATGTCTGCTGTTAAAATAAGATTAAGTTCATGTCAACATTTGGATAAGTCTTTCAATACTTGTTTACTCTTTGGTGCTATAATTAAATCCTTTTCCAGTTTCTTCATCTTACTAAGGATTTTTGCTGTCATTTCCCATCTCTCCCTATTCCGCTTTGCCATATATTGGATCACAAAGCCCCTGAAATAGGGTTTTGAGGCGTCCCAAACAGTTTTGATAGGCACATCTCCCGTTGAGTTCAGTTTGAAATACAGATTTAAATCATCATTGGCTTCCCTTAGGAAGGTTTCGTCTGACCAGAGAGTAGGGTTAATTTTCCAATGTTGGGGTTTATTGGATCCCTTCAATGTCCATAAAATGGCACCATGGTCAGATATTGTCCTGGGTAAAATCTCTATGTCTGAGGTGTAAATCAGCAAGTCCATTGAAGCCCAACAGATATCATTGCATGGAAACGAAGCATGGGATCGAAAAAAAGGTAAACCCACTCTGAAGAGGATTTTTCCTTCTCCAGATGTCTTGCAATTCCAAGATATCTATTGCTTCCAAGAAGGATCTTGGTAGTGTATTAACTGCAGATTTCGCCTTTACCCCCTTGACGGTTTTCTTATCTAATTCTGGAACGTGGACTGCATTGAAATCCCCCAACACTATCACTTGTTGATTATCAAACTGCAGAAGTTTTTGTGATAAATCATTAAAAAATTAATTCTTTCAAGTTTGTCATTAGGGGCATATATACCGACAATAATTTTACCTCGAATTTTGGCCTGTACAAGGATCATTCTACTGTTAGAGTCCTTTTCCAGGAGGTTTGGTTCCAGCTCAGGTTTAATATAGAAGGCCACGCCATTTCATTTCTTGTCTTTATGAGAAGCTGAGAACATTATTCCTAATCTTCCCTTTTGTAAATGTTTCAAATGTCTCTGGAGATATGAGTTTCCTGTAAGCAGATGACTTGGGGTCTCTCCTTTTGGAGAAGCCTAAAGACTTTATTCCGTTTGGTGAGGGAATTTAATCCACTCACGTTCCATGTAATAATTTTTTGCTCCATCTTTTTACTTATAGTAGTATTTTTTATCGTTTTTTCCTCCCTCAAACGTCTCTCTGGCTTAACTTCTCCCGTGTTGTCATTGTCCTTCTTCTGGAGAGCAGTCATCACTCTAGATTGGTCTGCACGCTTGTCGCATCTTCATCCGAAGAAGTGCCAGGGGTGGAGGGATGGATGTATCCCAGTTTATCAGCATTTTCTTCAGCAAAGGCCCTTGCTTTCTTAAGAGAGTCCAACCTTCGGGTTTTCTTCTCCCATTGTAAAGTCAAGCCTTCTGGGTAGATCCATTTGTATCTTATATTCTGTTTAACCAAGAGGTTTGTCAGAAAGCTATACTCTTTTCGTATTTGACAACTCTCCAGGGGACATCTTTCAGAATATTAACTTTGGCTTCTTTGATTTTTATCTCTTGGTTATGAGAAAATTGCAGGATTGAGTATTGAATATGACGTCGCACGAGTTTCACCACAACTTCGGGGGGCCTTTTTTGCTTCCTTGTGAAGGCTGTAGATCGGCGATGAATGACATTAACCTCTCTGAGGAAGTCATCCAAGGGGGCCTTCAACAGGTCCGCCAAGGCTCCTCCAACCAGTTTGTATAAATCCTCGCTCTCTTCTTGAGGCAGATTTTGAATTCAAATAATCTTGGCTAAGGCCTCTATTTCTAGATTCAGAACGTCCTTCTGAGAGCTCTCCACAATAGACTCCACCTCCTCCAATCGATACTCTATAACATCCATGTTTTCTTCTATGGCTTGAATTTTGGAATTAAACTGGTCCTGACATTCGTCTACTTTTTGAAACCCAGCATGCATTTCACTTTTCATTTCTGTGAACCCTTTGGCCTGATCTAAAAACAGTTGTTTAAGCATGTCCATGATGGGTCCTTGGCCCATTGGTTGTGAGCTTGATTGATCCATGATTGCTGGGGTAAGATGGACTAGGGTTTTTGTAAGGCAGACTGAAGGGGATTTTTGGGCATTGGATGCCGATGAAGGAGTGTTTAATTTACTCATGCCTCTGCCACATTCTAAAGCTCAAAGAGAGCTATTCAACATTCAGATTCCAGCTAATATATGAGACAGATGAATGTTCCTTTTAGTTAAGTTGGTGTTCTTTGGCCTGAAGACCAGCAGATGGTGCCGTTCAACAACCAACTGGCTCCAAGAGAAAATGAAAATGAAACCTTTGCTTCCATAGTCACGTGGAGGGGGGGTGAAATCCAGCTCCGATTGCCTCCCCCCATTAATGAGCTCAGCTTAGCAAGGTGTGGCAGAAAAAGAGTTAAAGTCTTTGCTTATTCCTAGCTTAAAAGCAGACAGTTGTTTTGTCGACGTACGCTTCGGGGGAGGGGGGGAGATGGCTGAGAATCGTCGTCCGATGGCTCCAGCATTGAGTGTGCCGATATCAGGGATTCAAACCTCTCTGCAGGCTTAGAGGGAACCACACCTGATAGCCCGGCTAAAACCAGGGCAGCTTCTGGCCCCGGTGAGTATCTTTCTGGATCTTAAAACTCCTCAAGTTTGCTGGGGCGTCCGAGATGCCGGCTGGGAGCTTCAGCAGGCATCCGGACTCATCACCATCTTGCCCTGCCTCATATATTTACCGTTTCTTTTTACTGAATTGTTTTCCACTACCCTGCTCGAATAATATTATGCCAATATGTTTATTCCTGATACTGCTTTTATTTGATCTTTATTCTTTAATTTAGTGAATCCTTTATTGTAATAATAGATTTAATAATTTAATAATAATTTACTCTAATACAATAATACCTTGATTTAAGAGTATCTTGGTTTTTTTAAGAGCATTTTGCAAGGAAGGCAAATATTTCTAACTTTTGCCTTGATCAACAAGCAATATCTTGCATGGAGCAGGTTGCATGATCACAAGTGAGCCAGTTTTGGCTCTCTCCCCTCCCTTTGGATTGTGGGTGATTGTCTGGAATGTCCCATCTCAGGCAGCCTCCAAAGCAGATGGAGAAGAGAGGAATAGAAGTCTCCCTTGCACCAGCCAGGAACATTTTCAAAGGGGAATGCAGGTTAGGGTTTTATTTTTCTTTATATTTATACTGTAATTCAACTTGCTTTCAACATCCTTTCTTATTTTTCAAATCATTTCTCATCATGAGGCAACTAGTCAAGTATGCATAGGGCTGCAAATTGTACTTTATTATTGTCACATTAAAAACACAGAGTAAAATCCAATTATTAGTTCCAAGCAGAGCAGATTCCATAGCCAGGTACCTAAACCCTGGTGTGGATGTAGACTTCTAACAAACTGTTTTGTGAGTTTTGGCATTTTGTGTGTACATTATATAGTCCATGGGACCCCAGAACGAATCATCTGAGTTTCCATTCTTTCTTATGGGGAAATTTGCTTTGATTTAAGAGTGTTTTGGTTTATCAGCATGTTTCCTGAATGAATTATGCTTGTAAACTGAGATATCACTGTAATTTCTCTCTTTATTGCTAAATTATCCCAGCTTTCCTGGGAACGTCTCCAACTCTGTCAGCAGATGTAATAGGGAAACTGGTGGGATAAATATTTATCTACGTCTATTCAAAATTAAGAGTGTATTTTTAAAAAAACCTATATTTCTATATTTTCACTATATTTTATTACCTTGCATAAAAAGAATATTTGCAGGGCTCAAATACAATTTTGGAATATATTTATATTCTTTAATAACATTTGCTAATAGTTCTATAACTAAAGTGAACAGTACTGGGGAAAGGGGGCAACCTTGTCTACAAACTTGGCATGGAGGAACTTGTTCCACTATCCCATAATTTATTAGTACTGCTGCAGTATTCTCGTAGTATAATTGAACTACAGTATTATTCCCTAAAAACATTTTTGAAACCCCAAAATCTTAATTATCATTTTATGGCTGCCCATTTGCAGAGTCAAAACCTTAAAAACATCTAATGAAATGATAACTGATTTTATCCTTTGTTTGAATATTGCATTGCAAGAGATACAGCATGGTCTACATAAATTTGAAGAGGCATTTGTCCAACAGGCAGAGGAAAAGAGGCAGGCACGGAAAGAACGAAACTCGAGGACTGGGCAAGAAACAGAATACATCTGTCCCCAGTGTGGTAGAGACTGCCATTCCCGAATTGGTCTATTTAGTCACACTAGGTGTTGTTTTTAGGATCTCTACTCCAGGCATGATACCATAGTCTTTTGAGACTGAAGGATGCCAATGATGATGCCCCCAGAAGAAAGGAATAGTAAGCCACCTCTGAGTATTCATCTACCTGAAAAATCATGAAAAGGTTTGCCAAAAGTCAAAATTGCCTTGGCAGCATAGGCCTTCCTGGCATGAAACAACTTTGATATTCTTTAATGTATTTAGTAATAAAAATATTAATCCTCTTTGCTTATATCACATTTTAGCATTTTGATTTATTAGAGAAATCGGTATATTTGCTTCAGGGTATATAGGCTTTATTCATTTTAAAAAATAATACAGCTATTTTTTTCTCCCAAGATAATAGAATTCCCTCTCCCTCCATTGTTTTATTGAAGAAATACTTTAATTTAGGTACCACCATTTTTAAATGAGATACTCTAGTCCCAGTCCATCAATTCCTGGTGTTTTCTCTACCTTTAATTTATAAATTATTTCTTCTATGTCCTCTTATTGGCCATTCATTTCTATCTATATCTACTTCTTAAAGTCTATTCTCCCATTTTTTCTATGTATTCTTTACTTCTTCCTGGCGATAACCTTCCTGTAGTTTCTAAATTTTGAAATAAATATCTTGAAAGATATTGAACGCATCTCTTATCTTACACATTATGCACCTTTATGAGGTTTTTGGTTTTTTAAATGTTGGGTTCTGGTGGAACGTCTTGATTTTTTAAATAATTTCTTTTCAAACATATTATTTTTCTTTCTTTTTTGCCAATATTTCTGATATGCTTTTCCATCCCTAGTCATCAGATGTTTTCTAACAACCTTATTTTACCATCAACCTTTTTTACATTTTTTTCTCATTTTCTTTTAAGATTATTCTGTATGATGCCTTATCTAGTACTTCAGCGTAATTTCCATCCTTGAATTTCTCTATAGTCTTGGGTAATTTTAATACCCATACTTGTCAAAGCATGTTCTGTTACTCATATTAACTTAACATGAGTGTAATCTACTCTCAAAATGAAATTATTAGATACAAATATAAAATCGATTCTGGAGTGATTCTTATGAATGGAGGAGAAGAACATGTTAGCCTTTTCACTCGTCAAATATCATTCAAATCAGTACCTGTATTTCTTATTTTTCATATCAGTCTTTCATATCATTCAATACAAACCCTCAATCTATTAATTTTTTTTGTTTTAGTAGGTTTTGACTTATCTTTTTACTTTTTTTATTACCATATTAAAATAACCTGCTATCATTACAGACATGTTCCTGATCTCTTCCAATTCTTTTAACAGTCCTTAAAGAAATTACAGTGGTACCTTATATAAAGGAATTAATTTGTTCCAAATGAAATTCTGTTTAGCAAATTTTCCTTTATACAAATTTCCCATAGGAATTCACTGAAAATGGAGTAATCCCATATCTGTTGTACAGATTCGCCCCAGAGGTGATTCTGTTAAGCAAGTTTCCCCTATCTCCAGAATTTTTTATGTTGTACAGATTTTATGTTATACAAATCACTGTAGTTTGATTTACATTTGGAGAGTAGACATCAATCAAATTATATTCCTCTTCTCCCATTGCTCCTTGTATTTACTTTCTTCTACTATCTTTTTTCACTTTTTTCACTTCATTTCATACATTGTGGGAATGTAAGAATATATTGAAATTTTAGCAGCTCTTTAAAGTAAAAGCAAACTAAACTGGTCTGTATGTCTCAAAATACTGTTTTTATCAATATTCAAACCAGAAGAGACAATGGGACAACTGAAGAATTAATTTCTAATTTGTTAATAGCAGCGAGATTGGTTATTTCTGGAATTCAGAAAAAATGGTTATAAATTTCAGTTAAGTGATTGGTCTAGGGATGTTTAGGATATAGCTTCTTTGTATTATAAAAGTAAAGATGGTAGTAACAGACAGGGATTTGTATATAAATATAGTGGTAACTTGGTTTACGAGTAGAGATGGGCACGACTCAAAAAAATGATTTTTCATTTGTTGTTTGTTGTTTAGCGGTCCGTTTCGGTTCGTTTTCGTTTTTTTGGGGGGGTTGCACATTTTTTGTTTTCGTTTTTGTTACGAAATGAAACGAAAAACGAAAATGAAAATTTTTCGTTTCGTTAGCATTCTTTTCAATGCAACGTCTGCCATAATGAAAATGAAAAACACGGCAAAATTTTTCATTTCGTTTCTGTTGTCGTTTTGCTTCTGAAAAATTTTTCGTTTTTGTTTTCGTTATGAAAAAACAAAAACAAAAACGAAAACTTCGCTGAGTCGTGCCCATCTCTATTTACGAGCATAATCCATTCCAGAAGCATATTCGTAAACCAAAATACTTGTACAGTGGTACCTCGGATAACGACGGTAATTTGTTCTCCGAGGTTAGTTGTTATCCGAAACACGTCGTTATCCGAAACACAGTTTCCCATAGGAATGAATGGGAAACCGTTTAATCTGTTCTGGAGCCTAGGAAAAAGGCACAGACACCTGTTTTTTTGCTCAAAACTCTTTATAAAGTGCACTTTAAAGGTACAGATGCAATGCCACCCGGGATAACTCTTTTTTACTGATGCATGCTGGAAATTTGTTATCCGAGGCAGTCCATAGGGAAAATTTGTTATCTGAGGCAGCCCATAGGAAGATTCGTTATCTGAGGCAGCCCATAAAGAAAATTTGTTATCCGAGGCAGACTTATACCTAGAATTGTGATTCATTATCCGAGGCAGCCCATAGGGAAAATTCGTTATCAGAGGCAGTCCTATACCCGGAAATTTGCAGTCATTATCCAAAAAATTCGTTATTCAGGGCAGTCATTATCCGAGGTACCACTGTATATCAGAGCTACTTTCCCCATAGGAAATAATGGAAACGTACCTGATCCGTTCTGAGATCCTAGTTTCCATTATTTCTTATGTGGAAATTAGCTTTGCCTGGGAGCCGCAGTGACCTTCAGAGTTTGCCCTGTGCCCAGCACTGCTAAGGGTGCACTGCGGAGTCCACAGGAGGGCAGCACTAGACCTGGGTGTGCTGTGGAGGCTGCAGTTGGGGAGCACTAAGCCTGGGGTGAGTTCCGGAGGTTCAGTGCAGGCCTACTGTGTGGTCCGAAATTTATTTCTGGTCAGTGCCAGCCCCAGTGTGGTCCTTCTGGATGCCTCAGAAGCCAATTCTGGGCATCACTGGGGCTATGAAGAGCCCCAGAGGCCACTTCCAGTCCCAGAAGTGACTTTTGGTGTGCTGGATGTCACTTCTGGTCCACATCAAGACTTGGAAAGCCTGGCACAGGCCCATGATTTGGTCCCAAGACCTGTTCCAGGTACTGCCAGGCATGGGGCAAGCTCTGGAGGCCCCACACAGGCCCACCGCATGGCCTGGAAGTCACTTCCAGTTGGTGCTGAGGCCCGCGCTTAGGCCTGGAAGCCCATTCCAGGCAACACAGGACTTACAATGAGGAGAGACTTGCTCACAAACCAGAGCAATGCTCGCAAACTGAGGCAACCAAATCGTCCCAGAGTTGGGGAGCAGGTACTAAACTCTTTGATGCAGAAGAAAGATTACATGGTTGTTACTTTCCAAATATTTATTTATTTATTTATTTATTTATTTATTTATTTATTTATTGCATTTATATACCTCCACATCTTCCTATAGGAACTTGGGGCGGTGGAAGACAAGCCTAAAAATGAGCAGGGATCAATTAAAGTGGGAAGGAACCATACCCCCCCCCCACAAGAGATGGCATTGGCAGCGAGGAAAATAAAATAAAATAAAATAAAATAAAAAGAATAAAATAAATAAAAGTAAATAAAAGTAAATAAATGAAAATTAAAAATTAACTGAAAAGGTCACCAAAGGCCTCCCTGAATAGATGGGTTTTCAGGGCTTTCCTGAAGGCTGGCAGGGACATTGCAAGGCGCAGCTCACTGGGAAGATGGTTCCACAACATGGGTCCCACCACAGAAAAGGCACAGTCACGTGTACGCGATTTCCGCGCCTCTCTGGGTGTGGCCACCCTCAGTGAGCGCGCCTGCGCCATTCTCGTGGGTCTGGACCCAGTTAATCTCTGGGAGATACGCTCCACCAGGTACTCTGGTCCCAAGCCGTGGAGGGCTTTGAAAATCAAAACCAGGACCTTGAACCTAATCCGGAGGACAATGGGTAACCAGTGCAAGCGAGCCAGAACTGGGGTGATGTGCTCGAATCTACGAGCACCCACCACCAGCCTGGCCGGCGCATTCTGCACCCACTGGAGCCTCCGGAGGAGGGTCAAGGGCAATCCCACGTAGAGGGCATTGCAATAGTCGATCCTCAAAATCACCAGGGCCTGCACTACTGTCCTCAGTATATTGTATGAAGCAATGCAATACTCATGTGTTTTTTTTACCACTTTATAATTCTTCACTGGACATTTAGGAGCATATGGGAATTATTTTATGGATTTCTTCCAGCATAAAGGCTTTTCTACTACCTGTTTTTAGAACAGAAAATAAGCAAAGGATAAAAATAGAATAGGAGGAATGTGGTGTGATATTAAAGATGGGGGTTGACCTTAAAGGATGCACTGAAATCACAGCAAAAAAGGGAGGGACTGGGTTCTGCTATCTAATTGTATCTAATTTTAAGGTGACCCAGTGGGAAGTATGTCACCCTACTTGAACTGGCATCCTTGGAGTCTCAGGTTCAGTAATTCTATGGGCTCTAGGTTGCTGGCGAGATTGCTTTTTATTAGACTGGGTGCTTTCTACAGCAATTCCCCATCAGCACCCTGCTCAAACCCCATGGGACCAAGTTGCTTTGCTCCTATTACATCATAGCCCCTAGCCATGGGGAAGCTACTGGCAGGCTCTTGCCAAGGGAGCCATCCTACTCCCAAATCAGGTCCTCAGTAGTTGAAAGGATGGGCTTCAGCTCTTCTGTTGAAGACTTTCAGGTCTCTTTTTTCCTTGGCAAAACCTTCCCTGGCCATCCCTGGGCTCTGAGGAGGACCCCAAATCTTCACCCCACTCTCCATTAATCCACTTAATGAGCCCTCCTTCTGACCTGTCAGCTGTTCTTCATCTTCCAGTTGCCTAAGGACATCTGGGCTTGAAGCTCTGGCACTTCTCAGATTGCTCCCCAATGGCTCTCTCTGAGATCTCTTCCTTCATCCTCACTCTTCAGGAAGCTACCAGATTGTGTTTTTATCTGGGTGCTCCCTCCTTCAAAACCACTTTCTATTTGGATCCTCTAGGGATATATTCCCCCACATTGGATTACTCTCTTCATCAGTTTGAGAAGGAATGTTATCTCACCTCACACTCAGTTCAAATTGGCAGGAGCCAGCTTGCTCTTTCTGACTTGCCTTCCTTGCTTGCTAATAAGGCATGTTTGTGGTGGTGGAGGAGGTTGGTCTCAGGAGGATAGCGTCTTCCTTCTCTCTCCATGGTTTCTGGCTTTCTTCCCTTCCCTAAACCTAGTAGTTGCAGGGCAGTCAATATTTAATGCACATATTCACTCAAGGAGAAAGGTGGGTAGATGTGGGCGGGTAAGTGGGTTGATTCAGGTCCCAGGGATGGATCCTGTACTTCTAAAATTGTGACAGCACTGCTGATTAGAGCACAAATCATGCATAGCCTTCTGATTTGGAACTGTTAACTAGTCCAACTTGAAAAGCCAGTTACATTTCTGCAGAGCAGTCAGGGCAGTAAGTAATAACATACAGTAGTTCCTTTCCTTTCCTTTCCTTTTCTTTCCTTTCCCTTTTTCCTTTCTTTTTTTTTGGGGGGGCGGGGCAACTAGGTGGTGGTGTAGTACTTACTGGCAGTTCTAAAAAGTTAAATCCTTTCTGTTCTGTGTTTTCCAGCAGAAAGTATGTTGGACCAGAATTTTAACTCTTTTTAGCTAGTATTTATTTTAAATTTCTTATGTAAAAGAAAATAATGTACAGAAAGGGAGACAAACTCTCTCAAGAGTTTTCAGTTAAATCAAGAAACTAAGTTTGTTTACAGAAGATGACTTTAAATATATATTATATAGAGTATATGCTAAAAGAGTTACTGTGTATTTAGTGCTTTGCACAACGCTGGTGTTATTCTTGCTTGGAAACTGTTGTTTGGCATATAACTTATTCCTCATTGTTCCAAGCCATATGCTAATATCTGTATTTAAGTGTACTGTATTTCTTAAATGTAGCCTAGCCAAGTGCCTTTCAGATGTATGGAACTATAACTCCCAGAATTTCTGACTGTCGATAATGCTGACTGAGGCTGAACGAAGTCCAAAATCATAGAATCATGAAGTTGGACAAGACCGTCAAACCCAACCTCCCGCTCAAGGCAGGAATACAAATAATAGGTTACCTGCCAGGTGTTTGTCTATATTTCTCTTGACTACCTCCCCACTGGAGCACTTAATACCCCTCAAGGTAATTGCTTCCATTGTGGTACTGCTCTAACAGCTAGGAAGCTTTTCATCAACCAAAATCTGGCTCCCCATAACTTGAGTCCATTGTTGTGGACTCTTTCTCTGTGTGACAGCCTTTCAAGTGTTGGAAAAGTGCTATCATATTTCCACCCCCACCTCTTTTTCTCAAGGCTAAAGCAAAGCAAAGTGTTCTGCTTATATACCGCCCCATACCAAACACCTGGAGGACACTTGACTGGGGAATGCTACTGTATCTGAACTCACACATTGCCTGCACGCATATGCATGTGTGGCCTCATAAACATGTTCCCACAAAGAGTAAATGGAAGGCTTGGGGTTGTTCTGATGTTGGAGGATTTTACATTGCCAGCCTTCCCAGTGGTTCTGTTTTGGGAAGGAGGAGGCTTTTGTGACCTTCTCTACCCCTCCCTCCTCCATGCTGCCAATCAGAAGTGCTGCTTAGAACATTAACTTTAAAAAAAAAAAACAGTTAGCGAGGGTTGGAGAATTAAATAAATAATGAGGGGACCTGCACAACAGGCTTGGTGTATTGGATTATACTGTTTTACATTATCAGGCGAGTGAGAGAGAAACTCTGTTTTAAAATTGTCTCTGGGGACCAAAAAGTAACAGCTTTTTGAAAATAAACTGCCTTGGCATATACTTTACTGCATGGTTGTTAGCATCTGCTTTCCACCTAAATTAAATTGTTGAAATCAACAACTAAAAATGGAAGCTCTGTTTCTTTGTATCTTAATAGTCTGCAAAGTGTATGCATGCTGTCTCTTCCATATTGTACTTCAGAAAGGTTCATCCATTTGCATACTCTGTTGAAAAACTATCCTCCATCCTGCACTGGCTTTGAAATAGAATATGGCACTTCACTAGTTGTATTGCCTTTAGAGATCAGGGGAGAACTGCATTTGTTCTATTGTGCAGAACATGATCCATCAAAGAAAAGGGAAAAAATCCTACATGCATCTGCAACCCACAAAAAAGAAAGAAAAAGAAACCAGAATCCATCTAACTTGTTAAAAGATTTTGCTAACAGAAATACGCGGGTTCACGTGGGATTAAAAACCCATGTGCCACTAAATATTCAACAGACTAGAGTACCCTCTTCTTTTCCCCACCCCCTATTTTGTATACTGTGTTTCTCTTTTCTCTACTGTGAATTTGAAAGTCAAAGGAGACCATGTAGGAGGGCAAACATTAGAGGGAGAGCTTCTTTAAAGGGATTGCTTGTTTTCCCCAAAGTTTCTGGGCTTTGCAAGGGTAAAATTGGCTTTTAGTCAGTTTTTAGTCATTTGGAGACAAACATGGGCTCCATTTAGAAGTTGATTGAAAACACATGGAGGTTCTGAAGACTGGACTTTAGAGGAGAAACTGACCAAATTACTAAGTTATTTTGAGAACCTTCATGATGCTGAAAAAGAGAGGACACTTTGTGCACCTTACATGTTTTTGGGTATGAATGCTGGGATGTGATTGAAAATTATTGTAAGTCCTTATCAATCATTGTTGATTTTAGTTCCAGATAAGAACAACGTTCCATTTAATAAAGTAAAGATGAAACGGGCAAGTCTTCAACAGAGCCTGCACCTTGTTATGGAATGCTGACACTATGTTACTGGTTATGGTATACTGATATTTTATGTTACTGTTTCTTTATTAAAATTTTATTTAATATTAAAACTACAATAAAAAACCTGTACGTTGAGTGAGGGCAACTGGACTTCTTTTTCTTGAGAGACTGGAACATTTTGCTGCTCATCCAAACAGCTTCATCAGTCTGAACTTCCAGGTAAACCCACCTGAATGACTGAGAAGGTTCACATACAATGCAAAACATAAAACAACATGTATACAAAGGGGGAAACAGTTAATCTAAACACTACCAAACAAGACAAGACAAGCTCTGTGCAACCTACCTCCCACTCGGGACTTAAAACAAGCTTACACATATTAAGATATTAACCATCTCATTTCTCTCCAAAAATAAATTGAGTCTTCTCCTGGTGTATACCCTTTACCTTTTTGAAATACTTAAGCCAACAGTTTATCCCATATTCCATTAAAATTATTAGACTTTTTCAATGCCTTCCTGATTTTAATTTCACAAGTCAGTTTATAATTAATAGCCATATTCCATGTCCTTATACAATTCCTCCAATGTTATTTGTTTGTTGGATTTCCAGTATTTAGCAAAAATCAAGCTTGCCACTGCTATAATTATAATTATAATTATTACCAAATCCACCTCCACTTTCTTCAATTGTGTTCTTTAATGATCAACATTCATTCCTTTTTTCTTATCTCACACAACCACCATATATGCAGGCATGTCCCTTTTTCTTTTTTACACCTCCAGCATATAGGAGATATTTATTTATTTAGTATACTTAACTTCTCAGGTGTTATGTACCATCTCCGATATACTTTGTAACAGTTTTCTTCTACTCTCACTGAAATGTTTTTCACTATATATATATATATATATAT
>JAHTLZ010000274.1:15291120-15320760 GCA_023846285.1 Phrynocephalus versicolor | reverse complement strand
TCATCTGTGGGAAGGGTCTGACAAGATTGAGCTAGAAAACCAAGGAGGAAATTACTGTAGTCAATTTGTAAAGATGGATATTAGCTGAACTGTACAACACTATTGGAAATAAATTCTCAGGTTACAACATCACATTAAAGTTGTGTATCGAGCTCATTAAAGTAATTAGGATGTTTTTAAAGTTTATTAGTGAACTGGCTAATGTACTCTTTAGAAGGTTAGTTTGGAAGGAAGTCAATAGATAAAGCCAATAGTGCTCTTGAGAGTTTGTGCCACATGCAAACTCTCTCACAGAAAATAATGTTATCAATTTCTATGTGGCTTTTAATCAATTGCAGTAAGAGATGATTTCAAGCCAATCTGCTGCTGGTTTGGAAACCATATATATTTCATGTGTTTTGTTTTTGTTTTGAGAATTAGCAGAGTGCAGGACTAAACTGCATTAGTTGGCACCTCGTCTATGCCATATGAAGGACATACTTGGTGTTGTGGTATACAGAGTTTGGGATGTTATGTTTTTATAGTTGGAATCCTCCAGTTTATACACACTTGGGGGTATTTCATTGCAGATGGTGATATGTTTGAAGTTTCACCATAGCACTTTCTACTGCTCAGAAACCAAACTATCTTTCTTTACTTGTGTCCTTGCCTCTTTAACAGTCATAAGTGACTGGGTTAATCCCACATGGTTAGTGTTTAGAATCATCTGTTGCTGACCAGCCATGCTCACACACCTCTCCCCACCCCAGCGCTCATGGCCTGTGCTGCCACCAGCATGGCTGATCCAGCATGGCAATTCTTTAAAAAAAAAAAAGGGAATGCTGAACCCTGCTGTGAGCACAATGTATTGGTGTCCTCCCAATGACCAATGGTACAGAGGGTAGGAGAGAGCCCTAAAGGAATGGACACCACAGAAAAAGTCTGTTGTGTCATCAGTGTCTATCAACATGACCTTTTTAGTATGGCTTGACAAGATTTGACAGAATTCAGTGCAGTGTTGTCATTACCAAAGTGGTCCAACAAGATGCTCCAGTCAATTGAATTGAGAACCACCCCTCCCCATATCAGATGGAGACATCAGCTTGCAGTTTTATGGGTTCTCTGTCACCTGCCCAGCCTACCTTCCACCAGCTCCGTTGCTGCAGCATCCTCCCGGTTCCTTGCATATTATAGAGACTTGTCCAAAGTCCGCCCCAGGGCCAAATGCTGCTGATTGTTTGGCCTCCACACATTTTCACCTCACCAAATCTGGCCCTCCTTGCAAAAAGTTTGGACACCCCTGCTCTAGGGAATTGGCAACCCCTCCCAATCTGGTATCATCTGCAAATTTAATCAGTGTATTCTCATCCAAGCCATTAATAAATATATCAAATAGCACCAGACCCTGAACAAAACCCTGGGGCACCCCACTAGTCGCCTCTCTCCAGGAGGAAAGGAAGCCATTTATGCTCACCCTTTGGCCGTTACTTCACGAGGTGCCTCGCTTCGAATCGACCTTGCCTTCGATTTGAATTCGGAGGCGGTCACGTGGTGGTCACGTGGTCTCCCTTCGCTCCCACCCCCGTTTCTCTGTACTCACGCGGGGCATTTTTGGGACCGAATCGATTACTACCTCACATGCTCCCTTCGCATTAGAAAGCTGATTTGCAACGTCCGGTTCCACTCTCCTTTTATTTTTTTAAAAAAATTTACTCGGCGTATCGATGCATCAATGCTTGGCTGTCATTCACGACAGAGCGTGGTTACTGTACGATCCTATGTTTTCTGCTCCTAATTTATATTGTTTTGTCCATTGCTTCCTGGCATCATTGGCAGCCCCCCCCCGCCGCCGCGGCTGCTACTCGGGGGGAGCCCCGCATGGCACAGCCGCCCGCCCTCCGCCGCTTGCACGCTGCCTGCCCCGGGTGCCCTGCTCTGGCCGGGCGAGGCGGCAGCGGCTCCTCCTGCTCCCGCCGCCGCCGCCACCGCCACCGCCGCTACTCGTGCGAGGAAGTAACAGCGCAAAGCGATGAAACGATATAGCGAGGCATCGATATCCCTGTTTGAATATTTTTTAAAAAAACTTGAAATAAAAGCCAAAAACCGAGACCACACGTGACGTTGGGAGCGAAGCGAGATGCGAAGCGAAAAGATTCCCGGCCCATGGCAGGGGAATCACTCACCCCGGTTGGAGCACGGTAAAGGGGGCGTGGTCGGGGTGACGTCGCAGCCAAAAAGGAGGAGCGTGCGGACTGAAGCGATCGGTTCGCACAGAAATGACGGCTTGCCGCGAAGCGAGCGGCTCGTGAAGTAACGGCCTTTGTGTACAATCAGTCGTCCACCTAACAGTATCACTGTTTATCCCACATTCTACTAACTTCTTTGCAAGTATATCATGGGGAACCTTATCAAAATGTTTACTGAAATCAAGATAAACTACATCACAGTGTTCCCCTCATCCACCACGCCTGTAACTCTATCAAAGAAAGAAATCAAATCAGTCTGGTATGACTTGTTCTTAAGAAATGTGTGTTGACTTCTAGTAAGGACAGCATTACTTATTAAATAACTACAGATTGCATAATAAGAATCTTTACAGAAACTGATGTCAAGCTTACTGGGCGGTAATTATTTGGGTCTTCTTTTATCCCTTTTTTGAAAATAGGGACAACATTTGCCTTCCTCCAATCTGTGGGGACTTCCCCTGTTCTCCAAAAATTCTCAAAGATTATTGCCAATGGTTCTGAAATTACTTCTGCCAATTCTTTTAATATGAACTGGTATAATTCATCTGGCCCAGGAGACTTAAATTCATTTAGGGTGTCCAGGTATTCCTGTACTACCTCCCTACCTATTCTATGTTGTATTTCCCACCCTACATCATCTACTATTCCTTTTCTCTGTCCCCCATTAGTAATTGGCTATCATCACCATGCAGAGACCATATACTTTCCTTATTTTTTCCTTTTGCTAAGGACATAGCTGGAAACAAAAAACCTTTTATTATCTTTAATCTCTCTGGCAAGCCTAAATTCATTCTGTGTTTAGTATTTTTTTTAAAACCATTCCCCTGCCCATACTGGCTATTTGCTAACTTTGGTGCTGTCACATACACATGTAATTCTGCTGCCACCATTTAACTTATTTATTATTAGGACCAAGTGTGGTATTTCAAATCAGGAGTCTCACAAACTCTTCTTTCAAAACAAATAATAAAGATGCACATGCTTTTTGTTATTAAGTTTTCAACCACACTCCTCTAGTTAAACTACTACACATCTGTATATCTCTCAATCCCTTTCTCTACATCTGCCAGGCCCTATCTGGCTCTCTCAATGTTTACACAGGTGTATATATATCTAATGACTCCGCCTACAACCCCTCCTATTGGAGTCTGCAAACAAGATCCCCCCAACATTCTAAAATAATACATATTCATAAATCAGGGTGAATGCCACAGGTGGGTTCCCCATTTTTCCATTTCCCATAGGTTTTTAATTTATGCTTAGCTGCGTTGAAAGTTCTTTAGTCAACCATTGCAGTTTCCTTAGACATCTCCCATTTTTTTCTTCTTGTTGCAACTGTTTTAGATTGTGTCTTTAGCATCTCACTTTTAAGAAATTTTCATCCATCCTGGATTCCTTTCACTTTCAGTGTCTTAGTCCATGGAATTAATTCCTATTAATTTCCAATAATTCTCTAAGTTTACAAAAAATGGCTTTCTTAAAGTCCAGGATGCGTGTCTGGCTAGATGTAGATTTTTCTTCCCCCTGTATAACAAATTCCAAAAGAGCATGGTCACTTCCACCCAAAGATCCCACCACTTTGACCCCGTTTACAAAGGGGGGGGAGGGAAAAAGGAAAGTGTTCTGCTTATATACCGCCCCAAGCAACTTCAAGTATTCTGTGGGAAGTTTACGGTTTAATTATGCAGGCTACACATTGCCCCCCCCCAGCAAACTGGGTACTCATTTTACCGACCTCGGAAGGATAGAAGGCTGAGTCAACCATGAGCCAGCTACCTGGGATTGAACCCCAGGTTGTGAGCACAGCTTTAGATGCAGTGCAAGCATTTAACCACTGTGCCACGAGGTCCTCCCTGTTGGTTAAGATCAGATCTAAAATAGCTGTTCCTCTTGTTCCTTCTTCTGGACCATGAAATTGCCTGCAAGGCCAGTAAGGCATTTATTGGACCTTGCATTCTCAGCTGAATTTGATTGCCAACATAAGTTGGGATAGTTAAAATCCAAGGATGTAAGGTGATTCTGTGAGCTTTGTGAGTATTGTGGTAGCAGGGCGGCTGACTTGTATACAAGTTGGCTACAGCCTGAGTGGAGCATCATGTTGCTTGTCTTACATATGATAGTCACATCAGGAGCTTTGGTGTCTTATTGCAGATGAAAGAGTCTTTGATATTTTATCAAAGGTGTAATTTTTTAAACATACAATTTGTCTTTCAGCAGGAACTGGGGTAGTAGTAAAGCATCACACAAGCATTTGTCTGAATGTGGTTTTTCTTCCCCTTACCCGCTACATGTCTTTGCTTCATAAGGTTTAGATTTATACGGTTAACATGGTGAGGGCAAGGTTGGTTTTCAGGCATGCTGACAAGAGATGCTATCTCACCAGGGGAAGATCCTGATCTTTTGAAGGTCTGGCTTTTCCTCATCCTCCCATCACGTGACTGAAGATGTGAGATAGCAGTTCCCACGTACAAAGCTGTTTTTTTAAAGCGCATTTCAGGCCCATGGCCAGCAGGTGGTGGTAGGATTTCTAAAAAAGGACCAGCTGGCTGGCCGTAGAGTTTGGGGAAGTTAAAAAAAAAAAAAAAACAGCACCCGATCCAGCTTCCTGGTGCTTGGAGGGTGGGGGAAAATAAAATAAAAAATAAAAAAACAGCACCGGTGGGCCCCAGGAACAGCTGATCACACTATGAGGGGGGGGGAGAAAGAAAACTGGATCATCTATGGGGTCCCACGACATCTGCCTCTTTAAAAGGTGGATTTTTTTAAGCCAGGCAAAAAATTCCCTACCTCTCCAGTAAGACTTGGAAACCTCGCTTAAGGGTTTTTTCTCTCCAAAAAGCCCGGTGGCCATGGCAATGGCATTTTTGGACACAGTTTATCTATAAATTTAATCTGCATTTAAAGGGATGTGTGATAGGGGCCAAGGAAGAGAAGATCTTTCAGATCTTTCTCTGCTATGTGTTCTGCTTCCGTAGTTTATATATATTTGAAGTAGTTGTGATTCTTGTATGTCTGAGGGAAATAATAAAAGTTGGAAGCCATCAAACACATACCAATGCATAGTCATGGTTGTATTACTTTGTAAAAGAAGCAATTGTGAGTGCTGCTCTGAATCCCAACTTTTTAGCTGCTTTCAAACTCGGTAGCTCTTACCATTTACCACAAACGAAGCTCTGTGTAAATGGTCCCTTATTCTGTGCCATCTGCCCTTGATTTTCTTGCTGCTCCATCTATGATGATGTGTAGCAGAAAAATGCCCATCTGCTGAGGGCTGAGGTATTAGACAGAGGTGACAGCACTAAATAGGTATTAGAGACATGTCAAACTGAGTTAAACGGAAAAAAGATTAAAGGGAAGATGTCCCAGGAAGATGTGGATAGTGAGCAAAAGCATTTTATCCATCATAATGTGGTAGGAAAAGTAAAAAGGGGGGCATGTTGTGAGGAAAAAGAGAGGGTTTCCAATTTACAAAGATGCTAAATGTTGTCACAGCTAGAGATGGGCACGAAATGAATTTTTTTCATTCAATTATGTGTTATGCATTTCATTACGTAACAAAATGAATAATAAAAATTGTGATGAAATTGGAACGAACCGAACAGAACCACGAAAATTAGGTTCGTTACGTTTTGTTTTCGTGAATGCCGACACGCAATGAAATGAGCTCTTTTGAAATGTTAAAAAATGTCCTGAATATCCATAAAAACCCAGCGATAATTATTTATTCTGCCTGATAATACCTACCGGGGGGTTGGGGTCCTTAAAACGTGGATTTATGTCTTTTCTCAGATCACTGTATTTTTTTTTTCCTTTAAAGGGAATTAGGGGACATTGACTCAAAATGGCTCCCAGGTGCCTAATATTGATTTCTTAGGCATTAAAACACCCTGGACATCCGTAAAAACATAGTGATAATTATTTGAAATTATTACCTACCAGGGGGTTGTGGTCCTTAAAACGTTTGTTTTTGTCTTTCTCCCATCGCGATGTATTTTTTCTGTTCCCTTTAATTATGACACAAAATGGATTCCAGGCACAAGATGGATGCAAGCCATGTGATGGGATCATGTAAATTTTTGGACAATTTTAAACAAAAGCATGCCCAGGTTGCAAACTGGTCAGGTCTGGCAGCCACAGAGGGCATAAAAAGCTTTGGCAGCCCCTGTCCTCCTTGCAGTCTGCGGTGGGAGTTAGGGTGGGATTGCTGTCTCTGCGACTCGTTACTTTCAGCCAGCCAGGCAGGTGTGTGTGTCTCTGTGTTCCTGCTGGCTGCAGCCTGGCTCGTAGGGGAGAGAGAGAAGAGATTTCTCTTGCAGCCTCCCTGTGTGCGTGCGTACCTCTCGGTGAGTACCCTCCCCTGCCCTGCAGTGCAGTCACTCTGCGGCTGCCTTACACCCTGGGTAACGCCCGCCGTTGCCTTTGCAGCCTCCCTGCGTACCTAGTCTATACTGTGTCTCTGCCAGCATCATTTTTTTTAGTGTTTTTCCTCTGATCTGGGGTGTTGGGGGACGTCCACGCGTGGAAATGCTTTAAGTCGCGCAAAAAGCGGGTAAAAAAGAAAAAAGAAAAAAGAAACGAAATTTTTTCAAAAAAATTCGCAAAAAAACTAAAATGAACCGAAACGGACCCAGAATGAAAAATGAAAAACTGAAACGTCATTTTTTCGATTCGTGCCTGTCTCTAGTCACAGCTATTCAACTGTATTATAAATGCAGCTTTGATGGTGAGGCAAAGAGGCAAATCTAAGCATTGGGTAGTATCAGCAGTACTTGCCCCAAAGTTTGTCGTGATTAATTCAAAGCTATGGTCGTGGACTATATAGGGTGAAGTCTATGAAGGATAGCCATCTCTTGCAGACAAGCCACAATGACAATTTCTTTTGCACTGTGCCATACACAGTATTGATAACAGTATTGATAACTTTAAAGCTTGCAAATATTTTGATCCCTCTTCCCTGTATGACTGATAGGGTGTTGAATGAATGAAGGGGGTGGGCTATTTTAAAGGAAAGTGGATCATGTTTACCAAACCAAGCCTGTTGTTTTGGCTTAGACCTTGTAGCCAGGTGCTGTGGTGGTCAGAGAACACCAGGCACGAAATTCACTAGATGATCTTCTAACATCCTCTCCCCCTGCCCTCCCCACCCCCATTTCATAGAACTGCTTTGGGCATAAAATGGAAAATGCAAACATATACTAATGTGATCTCCTTGAAAGAAATGCAGGCTAAAGAATTTCCCAGTTAACACATTCACTGCAAGTGATAACATTGATAGTTTATGTCCTGCACATTTGCTGCCTTCCTCTTTTCAAAAGGTTTCATGTTCTTTTTGGCAGAACCTGACCACCATCATTCATGCTTTGGTGACTTCCAAATGAGATTTGCAATAATGGGCTCTTGATGAAGCTCCCTTTGGAAATGATTTGGATATCTCAGCCAGTAAAGTGTGTGATGCCTCCCCTGCTGACAGGTGTGGATGGGTTTTCTCATATTTCACTAATGAGACAGCTGAACTAGCTGCCAATTCATTTTGAAGCCCATTTTGAAATGCAGGTTTTGACCCTTTAATGAGTAATAAAAATAAAATAAGACCTTAGAAACTGTAGATGAATTGGATAATCAATATCTCAGGGAACGACCTATCCCTTTTAACTACATACCTCGAGGTACTTGAGATCTGCTGCAGAGGTCCTGTTCCATCTCATACTGAGGCTTCTTTTGCCTCCAGAAGTAGCAAAGTGTGGCATTCCAGATAACTGAGATGTTTCCTGACATTTCTTCATTAGCTGCAATTAGCCACAATACATTCTGCAAGCCTTATGCAAACACCAATGGCATAATGACCTACAGCAGTGTTTCTCAAACTTCAGATCCTCAAATGTTCTTGGACTGTAACTCCAAAAAGCCCTTGCTTTCACAGTTAGTGGTGAAGTCTTCTGAAGGTTCCGGTTGAGAACATCTGGGTGCCCAAAGTTGGAGAACAAGGGGCCTACAACACCTGAATCCTCCAGCCCACATGCTTTGTGGTCCTTTGGGGCATTACAGGAGGTTCCCTTTGAGTAGCTAATGTTTTCCACTTCTGAAACAGGTTCTCTCAGCAGCTTTCATACATTCCAGCTAATGTTTCTCTTTCAGAAAGTTATTGACTTTTTTTTTACTAGGTTTTATTGTGAGTTGTCATTTTTAGTGGTTTTTGTGCTTATGGCTTTGAAACTGCAAAACATTTCATAAAATGTGCATGTTAAAATAATTCCCTTTCTTCATTTCTTGTCTAATCTTAATCTCACAACTTAATTTATCATTAATAGCCATATAAAACATTTCTCTATACCACTCCTCCAACATAATTATTTGAGTCTTACTTTTTTTTGCCAAAATCAGCCTTTCCACCATACCATTATAGTTATTAATCCTACTTCTTCATTTCTCAGTTGGTTGTTATCCACCATATTCGCAGTGCCATGAGTCCAGACATTTGTATCTCTATCCCAATAATTTTTTCTTATTTGATTGAAAATCAACAATCAGTCCTTCTTCCTCATTTCACATAACTGCTACATAGGTATATACATCCCCTTATATTTTTACATCTCCAGCATAATGAGGATATATATTTATTATATTCAAACAATGTATTACTGTAGATAAATGGGTAGCTCTGTATACAGTACAACTGCCGTATTTGCGGGGGATCGGTTTCAGGACCTTCTGCGGATAGCAAAATCCGCAGATAAGAGAAAACACTGTTATTTGAGGATAATGGTGGTGACATGGGTGGTGCGGTGCTGGGATGAAAGCTTTCACCCCTGACCCCCACAAAAAAACTTGGTAGTGTGGTGATGCCACGGATGGCTTGGCACCAGTAAGCCTTCTTTTGTTTCCCCCCCCTCCTAGTCACCACCGGCCAGCAGTGCTCTTCACCACCAGGCTCAGCGGCCAGCCTGTGGGGGAGGCAGGGGTGGCGGCAGTGGTGATGAGGGAAGAAAACAAAAGAAAACTTAGCAATGTCTAACCCTCTTCTCTGCCACCACCCAGTCACCCTGTTCACTGCCGGCTTTGTGGCTACTGTTTGCAACAGCAGCCTACTTTACGCATACTGTATTATTTTTAAAATATTTTCCCCCTCAATCCAAGGCCTCAATCCAAGGATAAGTGAATCAGCGGATAATGATCCAGCAGATAAGAGGGGTCATACTGTAGTTGACATAAGAAGAATGGAACTAGCCCTGAGTGGGGGTGGGTAGAGTGCACAAAAGGGGGGTGGGAAGTGTGCATCATGTACAGTAGTAACTTGGTTTATGAGCATAACCTGTTCCGGAAGCATGCTCGTAAACCAAAATACTTGTCTATCAGAGCAACTTTCCCCATAGGAAATAATGGATTCTTACCTGATCTTTTCCAGGGTCCCAGCTTCCATTATTTCGCATGGAGAAATTTGCTTTGGCTGAAAGCAGCAGCAGCCTCCAGAGCTTTCCCCAGACCCACTGCTGCCTGGGGTGCACTGCGGAGGTGTCAGACAGGTGGTGTGGAGGCCCTCCACAACAGAGGGGCAGCACTGGGCCCAGGGTGAGCTCCAGGTACCACTTCCAGTCCACTGGAAGTCACTCCTATGCGGCACCAGGCCCAGTGCGAGCCCACTGGATGCCCTGGAGGCCTATTCTGGATACTGCTGGGCCAGTGCTGAGCCCCAGAGGCCATCTCTGGTCAGGAGGAGGAGGAGGAGGAAGAGGAAGAGGTGACCCAGGCTGTCTTTGCAAAATAAGCACCTCCGGTGCTCATTTTGAAGACATTGCTCACAAAGCGAAGTAAAATGTTATTAAAAATGTTGCTTGTTTTGTGAAACACTAGCAAACCAAGGTACTCATAAACCGAGGTACCACTGTATATAAGCTGTAAAGAGCCAAATCCTCTCACATACCATAGTTACGCTGGCAGAAGAGACAGAGTGTAATTTGCAGCAGCCTTTTGCTAGCAACTAAGGAGTCCCTGCTTGGATTTTTGGATGTGCACCACTGGAAAACATGTGCCAAAAATCTATACAGGGACTTATCAGTTAGAAGTGATAAGCTGCTATGAGTCACACCAGTCACCTTCTACAGGCATAACTATGCAATAGCATTCGAGCAGTGATGCAGTTTAGTACAGCACAGTGTAATGTAACACAATCCGTTCATTATGCACCACAGGAATAGCAAGCAGCCTTTAAACTATCACCTTACTGCCAAGATGTTTGCATTCCCATGGTTTGTTTTGCCAGTCATCCTCTCCTCCTACTAATCTTTAGGGCTGGGCATGAACATGAAAAAATGAATGTGGGAGGATATTTTGCATTTATCCAGAGTGCTAAAGAAATATATTTCTTCCTTTTAAAAATGCCATCAACGACAGTGGGACAGAAAGAAAATGAAGAAACAATTTGATGGGTACAGATTCACTGTATCTCATTTTACTGTGATACTCTATGGTTAGATCATGATATATGAACCCCATTCATGTGGGGACATGATATATGATAAAATGTACCCCGCAAGAGCAGGGATTTCTGGTATTTCCACAAGGGCCACTTCCTGAATATCTATACTTGCAGGATAATACCATATTCCATTTTCTATGGAGGCTTCACTTTTAGACCATCAAAAACCTTCTGCCCAGGCATGATAGTGCTGCTTTCAGAGCTTGCATCAAAAGAAGGTTTATACATTGTGCTGTTGGCATGCCACACCCTGCCACACTGGTATGTCACGGGGCCCAAATGAATTTACCCATCAGTTTTTTGCTTTGTTGTTCATTCTTGGATTTTTGGTGTGCCAACACTGTACATGACACACAAAATTCCAACTTTCCCCTCCTCCAGGACTACTTTTCTGGTAATTAGCTCCCTGCCAGGAGGCGTATGGAAAAGCATAACTATTCCCTGAGAGTTCAGCTAGCACCCTGAGATCCTGTAACCCTCTATCACTTCTCAATTCAGTTTAAAGCCTTCCTAATGAAGAACTTCATTAGGTGGGCTTTAAAATGAATTGGAAGGGAGAGGGAGATGCAAGCTGGGAATTAAAGATAGATGGAAGCTTATGCACAACATGGGGAACAGACAGAGCAGCTCTAATGGGGGCCAATAATAATTTTCATAAAACATATAAAGGAAATCAGGCTACAAATTACACAATCTCTGGTTTAATGGCTACCTCTTGGTTGAGGTAGCCATTTTAGGCTGCGTAAGTATAGCCGGCAAAATCCAAAGGGGGGAAAAAATTAAGTGTCTATGTATGAATGTCAGGAGAATGGAAAACAAACAAGAACCAGAAATCTTAGTTCAGGGGGTTCCACAGAATTTGAAACAGATAACTGAAGCTTGGTGGGATACCTCCCATGACTGGAATCAGAGGGGTAGCAAGGATTTGGAGCACCTGGACACAAAGTTCATTCTTGCGCCCTTCCTGCCACCACCACCCTGCGTGCGTGCACATGGGCATGGGCAGGGTGGTGGTGGTGGTGGTGGTGGTGGTGGTGGTGTGTGTGTGTGTGTGTGTGTGTGTGTGTGTGTGCGTGTGTGCGCGTGCTAGATATGCCTAGATACGTGCTTGACTGGAATATGGTAATTAAAGGATATAAATTGTTCAAAAAGAAGAAAAAGAATAGAATGGGAGTGGGATCACAGTAGGTATTGAAAATACATATCCTGCATATGTTTGTATATGGTTTGCACTGTGGCATGTATTGTTGTATGTCACTAGAGCAGTGGTTCCCAACGTGGGGGTTGGGCCCCCTTTGGGGGGTCAAATGACCATTGCACAGGGGTCGCCATGAGCCAGTGAAGAAAAAGGCACAAACAGCTTGGGTCTGGAGGGGGAGGGGGAGGGGAGGGGGAGGGATAAAGAGTGAGTTACAGCTTGATAGGTTGGAGGGGCTATCAGTCAATGGCACTGGAGGCTGCAATTGGCTGAGGGTGCCTGTAGAGGGAAGTTCTCTATGGCACCCACGGCAGTGGCCTGCCAAAGGGGGCTTGTGGCCTCTTCCAAGCAGGGCAAGGGGGTCACCACAACATGAGGAATTGTATTAAAATATTGCAGCATTAGGAGGGTTGGGAACCACTGCTCTAGAGTGACTATCTACTCAAAAGAGTGTTCTTGATGTATAGTAAATAAATTAAAAATAAATATTCCTGGCCAAAACTACAGGAGGATGAGTTTGATTATCCCATTGAGAGCATCTAGTTTAATATAATTAATGTGAAAATAACAGGAACATAGTAGTTGTAGTCTATTACTGATCACCCAATCAAAGTGAAGATGTGGCTGAAAGCTTTGAAAAACAAATTGCAAGATTTCAATTGTAGTAGTAATAAGAGATTTCAGTTATCCTGATATCTGCTTGAAGGCAATTCTGCTAAATATGTTACCTCCATGAAAATCTTGGCTCACATTGCTCACAATGTTATACAAAAATGGAGAAAGAAAGTATAAGATTAGGTATCATTGATTTGATTCTAACCAGTAGAGATAACTGGGTGGATGAAGTGATAGTAAAGAGAACTGAAGAGGAAAGTGATCATATTGTACTTGGGTCCCTGATTTCAAAGGAAACCAAAGCGAAATGTAACTACATGTGTAAGCTTGCTTTTGGGAAAGCCAGTTTTAATAAACTCAGAATGATAGGTAAGGTCCTACTGAAAGAAATTGTTAAGAGGAAAAGGAGTTCACAATCGGTGGCTGTTTCTTAAAATGAAAATTCTAAATGCAGAACTGCAAACAATTCCAACAAGTAAAAAGAGAGCAAAAAAGATCAATGTGGCTCTACAAAAAGCTCAAAGAGGACACATAATAGGAGGAAATGGAAGACAGGCCACAAAGACAGGGATACAAATGCCAGTAGATGTATAGATAGAAAGCAAAGAATAGCAGGGATGGCATTAGGAAGGCAAAAGATGAGAATAAGCTGAGGTTAGCAAGATACCCTAAAAGCAACAACAACAACAACAACAACAACAACAACAACAACAACTTCTTCAGGTAAGTGCGTAGCAAAAGACAGAAAAAAGAAAAAGTGGCTCAGGTATTCAATAGGAAAAGAAAAATGATAACAAATGACAAAGAAGAGGAAGAAGTACTCACTTCCTAGTTTAGTTTGGTCTTTTCCCTAAAGATAACCTGTGACCCTCTGGCCAAATGTGAAGTACAAGTTGAGGAGACAGGATTGTAGCTTGAGACTGATAAACAAATAGTCAAGTAATGCTGCATTATTTTGGAGTTTGGACAAATTCATATCTTCATTTAATAATTCAGGGACTGTATCCAGATATAAAGGAACTGGCTGAACAGATTGCGGTTCTGAGATCTCTTCAGCCAGTTCCTTTATGTCTGGCTACAGTACCAGAATTATTAAATGAAGATATGAATTTGTCCAAAGTAATACAGCATTACTTGACATAAGAACATAAGAAGAGCCATGCTGGATCAGGCCAAAGGCCCATCTAGTCCAGCTTCCTGTATCTCACAACGGCCCCACCAGATGCGTTTGGGAGCGCATGAGACTAGATATCTGTCTCCTGACACAACTCCCCTGCATCTGGTCCTTGAAGTACCCTGGTTTTAAGCCTGGGGATTACACATCTCCATCATGGTTTGTAACCTGTGATGGACTTTTCCTCCAGGAATCTGTCCAATCCACTTTTGAAGGCATCCAAGCCAGATGCCATCACCACATCCTGTGGCAGGGAGTTCCATAGACTAACAACGCGCTGGGTGAAAAAAATATTTTCTTTTGTCTGTTCTTACTCTCCCAGCCCTCAATTTGGGTGTATGTCCCCTAGTTCTGGTATTTTGTGAGAGGGAGAAGAGCTTCCCTCTATCCACTTTACTTATGCCCTGCATTATTTTGTACGTCTCAGTCATATCCCCCCTCAGGCGCCCTTTTTCCAGACTAAAGAGGCCCAAATGTTTTAGCCTTTCTTCATAAGGAAGGTGCCCCAGCCCAGTAATCATTTTAGTTGCTCTCTTCTACACCTTTTCCAGTTCCACTATGTCTTTCTTGAGATCTGGTGACCACAATTGTACACAATACTCCAGGTGCGGCCTTACTATTGTTTTGTATAATGGCATTATAATGCTGGCTGTTTTATTTTCAATCCCCTTTTTGATAATCCCTAGCATGGAATTGGCCTTCTTCACCGCTGCCACACATTGGGGAGACACCTTCATGGAGCTGTCCACCAACACACCAAGATCTCTTTCCTGATCTGTCACGGATAACTCAGAGGCCATGACTTGATAGATAAAGTTATGATTTTTTGCCCCAATATGCATTAGGGCCTTTTCACACGACCCCTAAAATCCGCGGCTAATGGCTCCCAGATCTCTGGTCCGAATTGAAGTGGCCCGCAGATCTTAGGGATCGTGTAAAAGCGCCCTTACTTTACATTTGGCTACATTAAAACGCATTTGCCATTTCGTAGCTCATTCCCCCAGTTTGGAGAGATCCTTCTGGAGCTCTTCACAATCTTCTCTGGTTTTTACCACACGGAAAAGTTTTGTGTCATCTACAAACTTGGCCACCTCACTGCTTATCCCTGTCTCCAGGTCATTTATGAACAGATTGAAAAGCACCGGTCCCAGGACAGATCCCTGGGGCACAACACTTTTCATCTCTCTCAATTGTGAAAATTTCCCATTGACACCTACTCTTTGTTTCCTGGAGAGGACCTGCCCTCTTATCCCCTGACTGTGCAATTTTCTCAGCAGCCTTTGGTGAGGGACTGTGTCAAAAGCCTTTTGAAAATCCAGATAGACCCAAATCTACATGCCTGTTGACCTTTTCAAAAAATTCTAAAAGATTTGTCAGACAAGACTTACCCTTGCAGAAGTCATGCTGATTTTCTCTCAGCAAAGTTTGTTCTTCTATGTGTTTTAAGATTTTCTCTTGGATGAGGCTTTCCATCATCTTCCCTGGGACAGATGTAAGGCTAACTGGCCTGTAGTTTCCCGGGTCCCTCCTCCTTCCTTTTTTAAAAATTGGTGTGACATCTGTTATCCTCCAGTCCCCCAGCACTGTGACCGTTTTAAGAGACAAGTTGCATATTACCGTTAAGAGATCTGCAATTTCATTTCTCCGTTCCCTAATAATCCTTGGGTGGATGCCATCTGGGCCCAGTAACTTGTTAATCTTCAATTTATCAATTAGTCCTAAAACCTCCTCTCTTTTAACCTGTATTTGATTTAATTCTTTAGTCATGAGGGGCCGTTCAGGCAGCGGAATCTGCTCAAGGTCCTCTGTCATGAACACAGATGCAAAGAACTCATTTAATTTCTCTGCAATTTCCAAGTCCTCCTTAATCTCCCCTTTTCCTCCCTCACCCTCCAGAGGGCCAACTGATTCTCTGGCAGGTTTTCTACTTCTAACATATTTAAAGAAGCTTTTATTATTACCCTTTATATTGCTAGCCATGCGTTCCTCAAAATGTTTCTTTGCCTCTCTTATCACCTTCTACATTTCTTTTGCCAGAGTTTGTATTCCTTTTCATTTTCCTCATTTGGGGAGGATTTCCATTTACAGAAAGACCTCTCCTTGCGCTTTAGAGCCTCTCTAACTCCACTCGTTAACCATGCCAGTGCCCTCTTGGACTTAAATGAGCTCTTCTTTCTTTGTGGTATGCACTTGTGCTGGGCCTCTGTTACCGTTGTTTTAAACAGGTTCCATGCACTCTGAAGAGATTGGATTCTTCCAACCTTCCCCCTCAATTTCTTTCTAACTAGTTTCCTCATCTGAGGGAAGTTTGCCCTTCGAAAATCAAGGGTTTTTATGTCTGATTTGCTTGACATTCTTGAAATCATGGAGGATGGTGAAGTGCCAGATGATTGGGGGATATCTTACACTATCCAGATCTTCAAAAAAGGCAAAATGGAGGAACTGCAGATCTCTCAGTCTGAGTAAAATTCTGGAGCAGATGATAAAGAGGTCAGTCTGGAAGCACCTTGAAAGCAATGCCGTTGAAGACAACATGGATTTATTAAGAAGAAATCCTGCAGGATAATCTGATCTCATTTTTTGATTCGCCAAAGTGGGGGGGGGGACTGCTGTCGATGTAGATACATATTGAGAAACTAAGTAGATGTGGGTGGACAGAACAATTACCAGGTTAACACACAGTTGGTTACATAATCATTTTCAAACAATTATGCATTTCAAATCATAATCATAGTGCTTATATATATAATATATTGACTCATTGGCCTTAAGGGCCTCTTCCGACACCATCATATTATGATAACACGAGTTTCTCATTTTTTTTTATATTGTAAATAAAATGAGTCAAACCAGGGATTCAGATACAGCATGTGTTCTACTACTGATAGATAGGTAGAAACAGGCTTCTGTTTTTTCCGAGCTTTGTTTGGAAGTGTGGAGCTATTTGCATAGGACTTTATTTTTGGATTTGGGCCTTTTATTTGAAAAAAAACCAATAACTGAGTATTCCACGAAGGGACAACTTTAAATGCTAAATTATCATTTTGGCCTCGGGCAAAAAATAACTCCACTGCGTTGCATAGTTTGATTGTTTAAACTCCTGTGTTGCAAAGGACTGGATTTATCATGATTATAAATACTAAGCAATATGTCATATTACCCTTGCGGTAGTAGGAGTTAATTATATGCTATTTGCTGCAACGAAGCAAATGAAAGCGGGAAGACTATAAGAAGACTACATATAGATGTGGTTCCTCTGACTTTCTTAAATAATGAAGCTTGGCAAATATATAAAAATGTTGATTTTTGTCCTTTGCTGTGTACTGTACTCAGTGTCTCTACATCTAGAGGCTTTTCTAAATAAGACATTTTGAGAGCATTAATTGCATCGTTGTGATTCAGTGCTGCGTGGCTTCCAAACACCTATCCTGGATGCAATTTTCCTCATTCCCCTCCACCCTGCTACCTTGTCAATTGCAATTATGAGTGGAATGTTCCTTTTTGCCCTTTAAATCTGTATAGTCATGAAAATTATGCTGTGGTATATATATTTTTAAGGACTGATAAAAAAAATCATTGAGTTTTTATGGCTGACTCAATGAATGTGTCCTGTCCACATCAGCCCTATTTGTGTAATTTGGCTGTTGTGAACTCAAGCCTGTGGGGTCACTTAGACTAGAGTTAATCCATCTTGTATTTGGTTTTTGTCTTTTCTTGCCGCCTTTAGCATTTCCAAGCATTACTGTATTTTCTAGAGGATCTGGCCATTGGATGATGTGCCCAAAGTAGGACAGCCCTATTTTGTTGACAGTCCAGAGTATCTGCAAAGATCTCTCATTCTGAATATGGATTAAACAAGTGAGGGAATAAAATGCATCCTTGTCTGACCCTTTTGTCTATAGGAAACCATTCTGTCTCTTCATATTCTATCCTAATAATAGCTTCTTGTCTACAATACGTTATGCGTAAGGACAAACAAGTTCTGACTGAGGGACACCCGTTTCTTTTAGAATAGTCCATAGTATCTCATGCTCCACATTTGATGTAGTCTATAAAGTATATATTGATATTCTTCTGAATCTTTTTGCTTCACTGCAGTAGCCAGTGAATAGTTGCAATATAATATTGGGTGCCTCTTCCTTTTTGAGATCACACTGGATCACCAGGCAGTTTTCACTCCATATAAGGTAAAACATTTTGTTGTAACACCTTGTGCATAATGTCTGTGAAGATTCTCAGTCATCCAGGTGAGGTTATCTGGAAGTTGAGTCATGGCAAATGGACTTCTTTTTCTTGAGAGATAGAAACGTTTCACTGCTCATCCAAGCAGCTTCGCTTAGATGAGCTGAGAAACATTTCGATATATCAAGAACAGAAGTCCAGTTGCTATGACTCAACTTCCAGATAACCTTGAGCATCACTTTGCTTGCTTAGAGGGGTGGCCCTATAGTTACTCAATGCCTTGGCATGTGCTTTCTTGGGGATTGGAAGTACATTGAATATTTCCAGTCTGTGGGGCATTGTTTTGTTTTCAATATTCATCTACATATTCTTGTTAGGCTTTTCACAGATTCAATCTCTATGGCTGGCCAAGTAGCATCAGTATCCCATGCATTTGTTGTGATTTATTTCTTCCCAGCACTTTCAAAACAGTTTTCACTTTACTTTCTAGAATCATCGGTTTTTCATCACAGGATTCCTATTCCAAGGGATCTATTATCCTTTTATCTCTTTTGTAAATGTCTTCGGTGTATTGCTTCCACCTTTTCTCCATTTTCTCTTAGTGAAATAGTGCACTTCCCTTTTGATCTTTTGGCATTTCTAATCTAGGCATACATTTCCTTTTGATTTCTTTTATCTTTTGAATAGATCTCTCCTTTTTCTCCTTTTGCTATTCTCCTTTATTTCTTGCACTCATTATTGTAATACATAATGTATTCTTTTGTCTTTATATGAAAGTAGCTTAAAAACTGCTTTCAGGATTCAACACATTTTTGTAAAATAAAAAAATAAAAAATAATTTCACATTCTTTCCTAATAATATCTCTTAAATACACACTCTTCATGTTCACAGTCAATTGAGTTTAGTAAATCAAATCTGTCCTTATATGGACCTTACATTCATCAGAAATGTTGTTTAAATTATATGTTGGCACTCTGATTCTTTTAGTATTCTGTTTTACTCTAAAGTTTGATAATGGATAACAATGCTGGAAGCATTAAACAGGTTCTTGGTTTCACAGAACCCTATGTCATTCTCCTGCTTTGTTTCTGACCCCAGATCAAATTCTCTAACAAGCTTTGGTTCTGTTTTGTATCCTACTTTTGTATCCTAGCATGTTTTGGTTTGGAATCAGTTTCCTCTTGGATGCAAGCTTTCAGTTTCATCTGCTGCAGCATCATTTGTTGGAGGACTGAATTGAATGATGATTATGTTGATAGGTTTTTCAGTTTCTGATTGATATCCTTTGGGCAGATTTTTCATCATAGCCCCTAACTCAATATTGAATTCTGACAGAAAAATGAGTGACTAAATATGACTGTTTGCTTACATGACCCATCTTCTCATCACACATCAGTTCTTTAAGGCTTCCCAAACCCCAACATATGACATATGATCCAGGGCATACTTTTTGTTCTACTTTTTATACTCTCACACTTCCTGCCTGCTATTTTATCTGTAATGAATTTCTGTTCTTTGACTACTGTGCAGCCTCTGCCTCCCCTCCCCAGATATATTTTTCTTGCAGCCTATTGCAGTAGATAATTTAAAAGTGTGCTCAAAATATGTGCAGAGCTTTAAGTGAGATTACCTGCTCTGTAGTTGTTTCATTAGCCTCCAAAATGTGTTATTCTTTCCCTCTCATTGTAGCAGCCAGTTTCTGTAGATGGGAATGATGACCTGCACCATGATCGCCTCTGAAAGATAATGGGAAGATATGTGGAAGATATTGTCAACATCCTCTGATGGTATTTTCATGGGGATTTTAAAACTGACACAGTGCAGTACTTGACTGATTCAAATTACCCTTTTACAGCTGTTATATGCTATGTGTAGATGAATCCATGTTCAAACGTGCATGTGCTTTTCCACTGCCTCAAAGGAAACAGAAGTAGGAGGAAAGATATGGCAGTGAAATATTTAGCTACTGAGGCATGAAACGAGAGGCTGTTAGTCTGGCAAACAAGCTTTTGGGAATACTGACACCATGGCCTTTCTCACTGCATCATGAACCTGCCAAAAGGACCAAACCAGAAGCTTCCTTGTAAGTGATTACAATTGTCTCATACAACAAAAGTCTCAGTTAAACCTCTTAGAGGGATTTCTGCAGGAGCACAACACGTTTCCTTCCCCTTTTAAACTTCAGGCAATTAAAAACTCCCAGCCAGTGCCACAGTTCCTGAATAACCCATCTTATCCAGAACCAAGCTCAACTGCTAGATGTGCTGAAAATGGCACCCTAAAAATTGGTGTAATGGAGCCAACCTCATTAGCAAAGTCTCTGATGTCATCTGGAAGTCAAGTCGTGGCAACTGGACCTCTTTTTCTTGAGAGATAGAAACGTTTCACTGCTCATCCAAACAGTCTGAATAAAGCTAATGCGAGTCCTCCCTCTTATAGTCCGCTTTGACCTCTTGTCACCCTGGTCTGAAATAGGCTCATAAGATGAATAATTAAAGAGAAGGATGGCCCAACATAGGAGGGGTGACAGCTCAAGACCAGAATCAGCAGTACACCTCCACTTGAAGGACAAAGGGCACTCATTCAAATATGAGGATCTACACATATTAGACAGAGAAGATAGGTGATTTGAGAGAGAGAGTCAGGGAAGCCATTCATGGGAGCACTGAAAACCCCTCTCCCAACAGAGGTGGAGGCCTCAGGCACAGTCTATCTGCTACTTATCAAGCTGTGCTTTCAACAATACCCAGACAAATAAAAAAGCCTTTACCACCAAGGGCATAGCTGATGACTCATACTTTATGGGTTTCATCACCTTAGGCCATTGTTCACCTTAAGGCTATGGATACTGCTGTCCACTAACAAGCCTATTCAGGCCATTGTGCATCATAGGAACCTATCTCAGACCAGGGTGGTGAGAGGTCAAAGCGAACTACAGTAACCCCCCGCCTATTGCAGGGGTTAGGGACCCACCCGACCCGCGATACTTGAAAATCCGTGATATGCGGAAGCGGGGTGGGGGGTCCTGGGGGCGGGGGGGAATCAGATCCCCCTGCCACCGCCAGCGCGTGCTGGTCTGAGATGTCTTGGGGCAGCGCGTGCCAGCGGCGGCAGGGGGATATGACCTCCCGCCGCCCTCCTGGCGTCTCCATTGGAGTGCATTGGCTCAATGCATTTCGATAGAGATAATTTTCCCCATTGGAATATATTGGCTCAATGCATTTCAAAGGAGATTGAGGGGCGGTGCCCAACGCCGCCACCCCTGTGCTCCTCTGTGAAGCCGTGGGGGTGGGGGTGGCGCAGGGTGATTGCACCACCCCCGCCCCCCGCATGGCTTCAAGGCTTCTCGGAGGAGCATGGGGTGGTGGTGCGGGGTGATGCGATTGCTCCCCACTCCCCCCCCGCGCAGCTCCAAGGCTTCTCGGAGGAGTGTGGGGTGGTGGCGCGGGGTGATGTGATTGCTCCCCACTCACCCCCCGCATGGCTCTGAGGCTTCTCGGAGGGGCCCGGGGGCAGCATGGGGTGATGTGATCACTCCCCACCCCCCCTGCACGGCTCCGAGGCTTCTCAGAGGACCGCGGGGTGGCGCCATGAGGTGGTGGCACGGGGCAATGCGATCACTCCCCACCCCCCACCCCCGCACGGCTCCGAGGCTTCTCAGAGGGGCCAGGGGCAGCACAGGGTGATGTGATCACTCCCCGCCGCCACCCTGCGTGGCTCTGAGGCTTTTCAGAGGGCCCGGGGGCGGCCCTAAGGCGCAGATACTGGGATCCCGTGATATAGTGGGACCGCAGTACCTGAACCGTGAAATGGCGGGGGTGACTGTATGAGATTTCTTCTCCCAAAACCGCTTCTTAACTTCTGATATTCATGTATCATGATTGCAAAAACTTGTTTTGAAAAGACTAAAGCTTTATTCAGACTGTTGAAGCTGTTTGGATGAGCAGCGAAATGTTTCTGTCTCTCAAGAAAAAGCAGTGCAGTTGCCATGACTTTACTTCCAGATAAACTCACATGGATGACTGAGAATTTTCACAGACATATATCTGTCACCATCTGCAGCCCCTTGCAGGCTATCCTGTCCCTTCTGAGCTGAGCTGGAACCCTTAAAGTCACTGGGAAAGCAATGCATTTTCCCATGAACACCTCATGGTTGCAAGCCATTCCTACTGGTATGAAAATTCTTTGGGGATTGTTTGATCTTGAATGGGCTGTTAAGAGCCATTAACTATACAAATCTGTTACCAGTTTTTACAGATTATTTTGAGTCAGTGCTTGGCTCGGAACCAGTGTCCAATAATTAAATTCAAATAAAGTAAGGAAGCGCAAGCACTGAACTGTTCAATTCTGATTTATTGCAGCCAAGCCAAATATCAGTCAGTGGTCTCACCCTGGATGGTGTGAGTGAACCATGAGCATTTGTTTAACAACAGTTTTATACATACAAACCAGTTCAAGGTTTTCCTCTATCGGCATTGGTGGGTCATTGTTCATAGTTGCATCCAATCTCCTGTGCCATCAAGCTCTTGATGGTTCAAATCCTTGAGTTAATGTTCCATAGATTGGTGTTCTATTGTTCAACTGGGCCCAGTCTGGCAGAGACAGGGAATGTGGAACTCCAGACAATGGGACACTGTTTACCTTGGGGATAATCCCCTCATCCAGGTGTTCTGCCACTTCCTGGAGTCATGTACTTCAAGTTAATTTACATTCTTAATGTATTCCAATTCCTATAATTTATCTAGCTAGAATAAATGTTTAGGAGCCTGATTTTTCATGGTATCAAAACCATGTTCCTTATTCACTGAGGAAGACTGATACAGCTGCATGCTTGTTCATACAGGGGAGAGTTGGCTGGAACGATATGCATCTCCACATCCAAATTTGCCACTACACAGCTGACCCTGAACAATGCTTTCCTATGTATGTCCATTTAAAAGCAAGTCCCACTTAATTCTTCATGTACTGCAGTCTAAGATGTCATCTGTTTGCATGGTCCAAATGAAACATACAGCAGAATTAAAACAGAAAAAGTTACTCCCAGTGATTTTGGGTGAAAGGTCTTCTAGAAATCAAGAGCAATGCACTTCCCCACCCCACATTGTTTTTCTTTCTTTCTGAAGAGTACAGCACTCCCCAGAAAAGGCATTTCCTTACCTGTGCTAATGGAAAAGTGTGATAGAGATCTCTGAATAATAGGGTTTTGAAATATCCACCATTGGGGCCTTACAGTAAACACTCCCAGTCAATACGGCAGCTTTTCTTTCTGGAGGAAGCAAAGCCGTGGTGTGTGCAATGAATACATGTTATCCAATATTTCCAGCAGAATACTTTTGCATTTTGGGTGAATTATTAAATGCAAATTCAGCAATGTGATGGAGGAAAAAAACCAGATTATTTTTCTTTTGAGTTTGCTGATTAGTTAATTGCTCCATTCATGGAGGATGCCACTTGTGTCAAGTTTCTGTACACTTCCATAGCACTGGAGCATGATACTACTTAACCATATCTCAAGTGAGTGATTTTTCAATTAGTCTGCAGTTCCTTGGCCATATTTTCTTTCTTACCAGAGTGAAGAGTTTTTGGGCAATTTGTAGCATTATGAGTCACTGCTTCTCAAGAAACAATACCTGCAACAATTTTTAAATTCCATTTTAGCCTCTTGAATCTTTTCCTGTGTCTATTTAGGTCTCATTCTTTGTCACCTTGATTGCTAAGATGTTAAAACAAACATATTGTTAATATGTTGGGGAGGGAGGAGCTTCTTATTTAGAGTTCAGTATATTAGGAGGAGGCAAGAAATGCTTGTAAAATGTAAAGGGGAATACATTTGGAATTTATTTTATTTTACCATGTGTGGTGTGAAAGAAAGCGAGGAAAGATCAGGCACATTTGAAAATGAGATCATACAGCATATGAACTATACAGACATCTTGCCCATGGTTTTTTTATGAGAATTCTTACTGACATTTGAAAAGCAGAACCCTGTTCCTTAGTCTTAAGGTTGACTGACATTTAAGGGCAACAGAAGGCTTGGTTTTTCTCCCCATTCCTTTTAAATTGAAGTTTCATAAATCAGTGCATGGGGAGAAGGAGAGAACTGGTTACGTCATACAAAATGTGACTATCTGGATGGCAGTATGAAAAAAATCACCTGTGACATTTAAGCACATTGCTAACTCTCAATACATATTGTGCTGAGAAGAGAGAGAGAGAGAGAGAGAAGGACAGAAAATGCTATCATTTCAGGTCTTTGTCTTGAAAGCTTAGACAGTCTTCTAAAAGGTTTTCTAATTGAAACTGAAATACCTTGGGGCAGGAAGAGGCTGCTGTAAGAAAAGATGGCCTACTCTAAGGCTTATCCTCTGGCTGTGACAAGAAGCCAGCACAGGAAAGAGCATCTGATTCAGAAACCCTTTGCTGTCTTCTTGCCATTCTGTGTTTGGCTTCCAAGTTCCGATAAGTAAACATTCATAAAGTAGTTCCAAGGGTGCATATAGATATAGTATAAGAGTTACATATAATATGAACAGACCCGATTAGTTACAATTTATAGTTATCTGCAACCTGATAATGAACAGTCCAAGGTTTTCTCTGTTGTGGGTAGCTTTCCTTGAATGCTGTGTTGGACAGCATTTTTCTATATGTGTTTTGGAGTGGAGCAACCATTTTATTATATTGCAGCTTACACAACAAAAGAGTCTTGCAGCCTTTCTTATTGTCTAAAAGTCCTCCATTCATGACATATTATCCCGGGTACTCTCTTCTTGCCGCTGAACAGTTGCATTTTGCACCACCATAGTTCCCCAAGGAGAAGGAAGAAGCTGGGTTTCAGAGCAATCTCCCTTACCCCATTTTTAGCTCTGTGTCTGCGGACTAATGCTCTGCTCTTGACATTTTACCTGCTTGCCTGGGCACAGTTTTATTTTCGACAAGTCAATAAAAAGACAAGCCACAGGAAATGGATTTAACACATTTATTGAAACAAAACTGTGAAAGAGGGACTGTACAGGAGTCTACAGTCAAAGCCAGGTTATAACCTTACATTAACCCCTTCCAGGCAAGGTCTCACAACTTGTTAAGCAAAAACCTTAGATTATTGTACATCTGGCCATCAGCTTTTTCAGTGTAAGAAGGCTTTCTTTAAAATCACATCCACAATTTTGAGTAGGCTTTTTTAATAGGTCCAAAAGGGGATCTCCATCCTGTCCCAAGATCACAGACCTGTGAACTGCAAGACTTCTCTGATTACTATAAAGATCCCTACAGGTGCTTACCAGTCCTGTTCGTCAAGAGAATATCCACACAGACCTTAGTAGTGGACACAAAATATGGCTGAATTAGCCCAAACAGGGATTTAACGAAGTTCCAAACAAAATCAGACAAGATAGCCAAAGTAATTTAGGATTAAAAATATCTTGCTGCATATTGGCTGGACTTTGGTATCATTCTACCACCAAAGTTTCCAGAACCTGCCATAGCCCAGTGATGGATGGCTATAAATCACTAGAAGTAACCACCCAGCACAAGATCTTAGGAGTTAACATTTGAAGTTGGTCCAGCCCCATAAGTGTTCTGGATTATTTTTCTTCCAGATTCTGAAATTTCATTCCTTTGTATTAATTACATTGTGTTACATTTCCAATACTGACTGGGTAACATTGATTCTTTAACTGAAAGGATTTATTTTCATATAATTAATTCTTGGCAGCAGAGTAGCACTTAAGAACCATGACTGTGAAATGATTGAAAGAAATTCTATACTTGACGTTTATTTATTACTAGGAAAAAAACGGTGCAAAAAGATTTAATCATTTATGTACTTTTTTCACAAGCTGAATGAGATTTATTATTCTGTATATTGTTAAGGAATCACAGCTCATTATGGGTACCATCGTGGCCATATGTTATGGCAAGGCCAAGTATTTCCAGGGCATTTCTGTTTTTTGGATGTGTGCACAAATATTTATTTTACAGAAGCCCAACTGGTCTCTGTATGGCCAACTAGGTTCCAAAATAAACTGGCTTCTCAACTAAGAAATGTTTACTCTCTGTCATAGTCAGATTATTACACATAACATCTTAATTAGACTTTACATATGGTATATCGCTACTCTTTACATTCTGAAAACATTTTCCTTCCTTACAAAGTGAAACTGCAGGTAAACCTTTTTTTTTTAGTCTTGATTCCGATTTGGTGGGCTCTGATTTCAGTAATCAAGGTAGGATGTAACTTAGACATGAATGAACATTGCCAGGTTAGGTTGACTTAAGAAGCTTGTAGCAGGCACACTCAAGGATGGTGTGTAAAGGAATTTCTAAGCACCACTGCTATCTGGAAATCTAGGAATAATGCAAAATCAAGGAGTTATCCCAGACTAGGACTTAACTTCCAAACAAAATTAGCCAATATAGCCAAAGTAACCTAAGATTAAATAGATTCTGCTACACATTGGCTGTGCTGCTGTATCCTTCTACCACCACAGGTTACAGAACCTACCAAAACCCAGTTATGAATGACATTATAAGTAACTGGAAATAGCCATCCATCATTCTTGGGAGTCAACATTTGAAGTTACCTGCTTAAGTGAGGATGATCCATTCTAGAAAAAAAGTTGAATTTGCATCCATGTGCCTGATTTGCTAATGGCCAGGAACCCATTTTCTTAGCAGGATTTAACTTTAGCTTATTTAACCTGGCCCAGTCCCTGACTTAGCTTAGGGCAGCATTCAAGGTATTGACTATTCTCTTGGTATGAGGTTGAATACTCTCAGCATCTGGATAGCACCTTAACCTAATAATGTGAATAGCCTCTTCCAGCAGTTTCCTGTTGATGTTAAATAATGTGGATTCCTGAGGGGCATCACACACCCATGGGCATAGGCTCAAGCAGAGCTCCTGCAGCACTACCTTTTGAGAGTGGCCTGAGAGGAAGGATTGGAACCACCACAAAATGGTGCCAATGCTACTCATCCCAGCCAAACAGTCCTACAAGATGCCATGATCAATGGTAACAAGAGCCACCATGAGACCTAGGAGGACTTAGAAGGTTGTGCTCTTCTGAAAAATATATATAACATGTATTCAGAATATATGAGAATTATACCTTACATACTTGTTACCTGGGTGGACATGTAGTAAGTTATGGCACAGAATGCTGTGTTTAGGAGTTGAATGAGACAGGGCTCAAATTCTGCTCTTTGTCTTTTTCCAGTGTTTGGTTCTAAAGAGATTACCATTAAAATGTCTGTGAACAATGCTGCACAGCATTTCCCTACAACAAATGTCACAAGCTGTTTGTGAGAGCCTTTGCTAATCACACAATGATTGTTCCTCCAACTACTTGCATGGTATTTAATTTTAATGCCATTCTTAAAGCAACCCAAATTATGGAAGGCAAGATCATAAAAGAAAAATCTCTTCCAGTATCTAGGGAAGCATATGCTACCAAACCCAAGTGCTGGTTTCTTGCTGGATAACTCATTAACTTAAAAACAGACTATGAATGTAAATTATAACCTTTGTTATTACTCATAACCATAGCTCAGATGCTAACTTGGCAGTTTGCCCATAGTTCTTTTATAAACCAGTAACCTCAAGAATACATTATATATGAGACGTAATACATAAATATCTTAAAAACTCAATTGTTTCTCTTTAACATGGGCTTTGTTTTAAACTTTTTCCCTGAACAACATATGCAACCAAGATTTTGCTTTTTCTCTTTCTCAGTATTTCTGTCATTTAGATCGGTGGTCCCCAACCCCCGGTCCGCGGACCGGTGCCGGTCCGTGGACTGGTCGGCACCGGGCCGCCTGGGGAGGCCGGGGAGGCTCCTCCCCTTTTCCTCCGCCGCCCTCCTCCTCCTCCTCTTCTCTCCCGCGGGCGGCTGGTGGAGGAGGAAGGCTGGAGGAGTGCAGGAGGAGCCGCCGCCGCCGCCTTTGCCTTTGCCTCCCTCCTCTGCCCGCCGGCGGCGGTGGCGCATCCTCCTCCTCCTCGCCCTCCACCACCACCAGCAGCAGCAGCAGCCACGGCGGCGGCGCGTCCTCCTCCTCCTCCTCGCCCTCCACCACCACCAGCAGCAGCAGCAGGTACCCCGTTTGGCCCGCTTGCCCCTCCTCGCCTCCTCCCGGCCCCTCCCTCCTGCCCTGGGGGCCGGGCGTGCGGGGGGAGGAGGGGGCACGCGCGGGAGGCGCTGGTGAGCCGCAGCGGGGCTGAGGAGGAGGAGGAGGAGGCGCCCCCCCGGGGGGTGGAACGGGGGTCTGGAGGGGAGGGGGCACGTGCGCGCGCACGCGCAGGCTGAGGTTTCGCCAGCTCTGCCTTCTCGCCTCGCCCAGCCCGGCGGCGCTTGACAGGCAGCGGACGGAGGGAAAACGGAGGGGGCGGCGGCGGCGACTGGTGCTGGTGGTGCTGGTGGTGCGCGCCAGGGCATCCTCCTCCTCCTCTTCCTCCTCCTCAGCGCTGGCCGCCCTTTCTCCTGAGGGGGAGGCAGAAGCAAGCGGGCACGCGCGCGTGTGGGGAGCTTCTGAGGCGCGCGGGGGGGTGCGGGGGTGGGACTGCACCGCGGTGGGCCAAGGCTCGGCCGCGTCCAGGAGGAGGAGGAGGAGGAGGAGGAGGATGTGTCTGGCCGGCTAACGGTCCCCTTTGGCTCCCTCGCTCTCTCCCCCCCACTCACGCCTCCACCCCACCCGCCCCTCCCTCGACCTGCCTCCTCCTCCTCCTCCCCCCCCTCGGCCAGGCTCTTCTCCGCCCGCCGCCTCCTGCCCGCCTTCTTCTTCTCCTTCGCCTTCCCTCTCTCGCGTCCTCCAGCGGCGCCCAGCCCCGACGACCTGCCGCCGCGGCCGCCGACAGGAGGAGGAGGCGGGGGCCCGCCCGCCCAGGAGCCTCGGGCTCCCCCCCACCCCGCCCGTGCGCGTGGGGGGGAGCGGCACGCCCGATGCCCCCAGCCGGTGAGCGCTGCCGCCGCCGCCGCTCCCGTGCCCCCCCCGCAAGGCACACACGCCAAGCCCCCCTGCACCCCTCCTCCCCCTCCTCCCTCCCCCCATCCCCTGTCCCCCCACACCCTCCCCTGCCCCCTGCCCCCCGCCCGACCCCCGCACCCCCATCTCCCCCCCTCCCCACCCCCGGACCACGGAAAAATCATCAGATATTTTCCGGTCTGTGGGGGGAAAAAGGTTGGGGAGCACTGATTTAGATAATGCAAGGATGCTTGGCCAGATGTGTTTTCCTTAGACGGGAGCAAAAAGGTATTTCCTTGCTGCCTCTTCCTTCCATCCCAACTGAGAAAGTGGCAAGACAGAACATACATTGCATGCAACACATATACTGTACACAGAAGATCTCCAATTCGGTTCCTGGCATCTGAGAAAAAGATTTAGGGGGCCAGGATAAAGTGTCTTGATGCCTTGGAATAGCCACTGGTGAAGTGAAAGTATAGAAGGAAGGAAGGAAAAGAACTTTTAGCAGCAGTTTGTTTAGAGCTTTTGTTCACTCAAGCTCATACTTGAAATTTTTCATGCTGGAAAAATGCTAGTAGGATTCATACCCTTAAGAGATACCTCACAAACTGTGGTTTGTCCCAGTTTCCTTACTGCCTTGACAATGGAGGCTGGCAATGCAGAATAGTAGACCAAAGTCTCTGATCCATCTGTTCAGTGGAATAGACACATGGAGATTTAAACAGGATAACTGCAGGCAGGTCATGCAATGTGGCAACATTTTATATTCTTTCTTTCTTTCTTTCTTTCTTTCTTTCTTTCTTTCTTTCTTTC
>JAHTLZ010000274.1:15269976-15291110 GCA_023846285.1 Phrynocephalus versicolor | reverse complement strand
TTCTTTCTTTCTTTCTTTCTTTCTTTCTTTCTTTCTTTCTTTCTTTCTTTCTTTTGGGCGGATCATCATCAAGTTTGATGTTTTCTTGCTGCCCCGTGCTGGTATGTAAAGCTTTCATCCCTTCCCGCATAGTCAGATGATATCAAAACATAGAACTAAACATTTAGTTGAGTAGCAATTAATGCACTTGCTTGGAAGATGAATTTGGATAGGATTATTTATTTTGTTTTGCATTGGTGGTGTGTGTGGGGTGTGTGTGTGTGTGTGTGTGTGTGTGTGTGTGTGTTAAGATGATGAGGTATTTATTTATTTTGACATAGATCCATAAAATTCTACTGTCACTCAGGTGGTACATTTTAGAATTGACATTTAATTTATATACTCCTTTACCCAGATTTTGTTGCACAAGCAGAATCTTCCCTCAACTATGACTTTTGAGCTGCCAGACTCCCCCCTTTCTAATAATTCATACCTACTGTTTTTTAAACATGTGCAGGACTGACTACCAAGGTCCTTGTACCTTAAAAAAACCAATCCAACTACTACAACAATCAATAGACTTCCAATTAATTTTGTTTGCTCATTAGATAATCTCATGAAACGAACAGCATAAAAGTTAGGTGTACTTTGTCATCTGGTATCTTTTTTCCTTTTTCAAGATTAAAAGACACATTGTAGAAAATCATTTCACATGGGAATGTATGTGTCAGTATAATAATTGATACTAGGAAGGTATGTGAAGGTCTCTTGGTTATTAAACAAAACAGCTTTTTCAAACAATGGAAAGATAGATGGTGGGAGCATAACGAAGTACGTGGCTCTAAAAATGACCCAAGAGTTAAGATATATAAACTACAGGAAAATACCCCACATGTTTTTATCCTGGATTGGAAAGGTCAATATTTTTCTGCAGCACTTATGAAATAATGACATTTTCAGATAGCAAAAAATTGTGCAGCAGCAGAATCTCAAATGCCTATACAGTCGATGTAAATAAATTGCAAGGAATTCTATGCTTCCAGTCTTTCTTTGCTGCCCTTCCAGTGATTACAGACTGTCAGTTACAACCAGGATATCTGTATAATGCTAAAAAAAGGAGCATGGTCTTTTGTATTTCTGAAAGGTAATCATGTGTGGATGCACTAGCAAGACAGTGGTTGCTTCTGTACGCTGACTTGTAAAACATCAATACTACTTTTGAAGCAGCAGTGTAACTGCAAATCAGATGAGATTTTAAATAAAATTGCCTCCTAAAACTATTCTGTCAAGAATAGGAAATGAGAGCTGCACAACTACTTTCTCCTTTGTTGTACTAATATGCCGTATGACTTTCCATTTTCTATATACAGTCTATTACTGTCATAATGAACAAGTGGGATTTTTCAAAATAATAATTGTGCATCCTGCTTAGAAGAAGGAGCAAACTGAAGATGGAAGATGGATTATCAGTAGCACCCTATATGAAATGACCCATCTAGGTAGAGTGACATTTTAAAGGTTTGGTCCTTGGATTGTGAGCTGGGAAAAGTTCCATTCTGTTCTGAGCTTTGTCTCGTCCAGTGATTCTCAACCTGTGGGTCCCCAGATGTTCCTGGACTGCACCTCCCAGAAATTCTGGCCAACTCAGCTAGTGAGGAAGACTTCTGGGAATTGCAGTCCAGGAACATCTGGGGACCCACAGGTTGAGAATCACTGATCTAGTCCAATGTTCACTGGATTTTGATTTGACTGCTGCTTGTACAGCAAAAGACAATGTATATAAAAAGAGTTACAGTATTGTAGAATGCTACATTTCGTCTCTTAGGTAGGCCGGAGATCAAATTAGGTGAGCCTAATCTCTCATTCTTGTACCTTGTCTCCCAAAGGAGTTCACTCAGGGTTTGTGGAGCTGAAAGTTGACAGCTTCAGCAACCTGGTGCCCTCTTTGCCCAGCAGCTTGTAGTAGCATACAGTGAGATAGTACAGCCATCTCTACCATAATCTCATCTGTATCTTGGGTGCCTTTCTATGCTGGTGGAGCCCATAAACACCATAGATATTCAACTTAATGGGCACTTTTAATAGCACTAATAATAATAAAAGAAAAAAGAGAACAAATAATTGTAATATTAGTAGTCATTGTTAATTGGGCAATATCAGTCATAGTGGCTTTTGGCATCCTCTCTACCGGGGGAGGGGTGCAGGCCAATACTGATGCATGGTCTGTTTGGGGAAATCAATCCCATTAATGCAGCAATGAGTATACAAATAAAACGTTACCTGCATAATAATGGTTGCTTTTCATGCTTTCTCTTCCCTTCAAATTACTGCAATAAGTTAAAAGTACTCACCCTCAAAAATGAGAGTAAAGAGTTCTTTTTGTTTCTCCCAGTAAGGCTCTTGTAAGCTTAAGAATTCAGAAAAAGTTAGAATTAGTTTGGACACTGTCCTAGTACTTGCAGCAAGATAAACATGAATCAATTCTGTTTGAGTGAATAAAAAAGCTATTGGATCCACATGGTGTGAAGAAGCCCAATGTAATGGGGGAAATTTAAGAGGTATTTGTGCTGTTCCTTTGTTTGTTTCCTACCTGAGGCGTAGAAACTGCCAATGCAGTATTACAATTGTTTATTTATTGTATTGTAGGACATGAAACTCGGGGTAGGAAAACAGAGTCATAGTGACTAGAAATATGAAGTGTTGGCAATAATTAGAACTGGGTGAATGCCATGTTTCACTCTTCCCTCTCAATTCTACCTGTATTTTTCCTTTGAATAAATTGAAAGGAATGAATTTTGCTCGTGGATTTTTAATAGAATTATTAAATGAAAGCCCAGTTGTGGAAGATCGGTCTGTTTAGGAATCTAACTGATTCATATTCCTGAAATTCTAATTTTGCATTCTTTACTTAGGAATGTGATAAAGGCTATACACGGGCGCCTGCCTTGCCATCTTCTCTGCCCATGAAGCTTCATCTATTATGATTCCTATCTTGGAGGAGCTGCAACACAGGGCTGAGTGTGTCAACCCATAATTGAATTTGGGTTTCTAATATTTGCATGAGAAATAAGATGCAGATAAAATGGGGCCATTCTGACTTGACAGGGACATTCAAGAAAAGAGAGTAAGATAGCTAGAACCATTGCACTCCAGAGAGATCTGAATGCATGATATGCTGGAGCATTTGAGGAATTTTGCTAGGTCCCCTATATCTGCATTGCCTCATAGAATCATAGAGTTGGAAGAGACCTCAAGGGCCACCCAGTACAACCCCCTGCCGTGCAGGAACCCCATCACAATACCTCTGACAGATGACCATCCAGCCTCCGCTTAAAAACCTCCAAAGAAGGAGACTCCACCACCCTTTGTGGTAGCATATTCCACTGCCGAACAGCTCTGTCAGGAAGTTCTTCCTAATGTTCAAATGGAATCTTTTTTCCTGTAGTTTGAAACCATTTCCCCGAGTCCTAGTCTCTGAAGCCATGGAAAACAAACCTGTTCCCTCTTCAATATCACATCCTTTCAAATACTTACACATAGCTATCATATCCCCTCTCAGTCTTCTTTTAGAGAGGCTAAACATCCCCAGCTCCCTAAGCCGTTCCTCATATGACATTTCTTCCAGACCTTCAGCCATCCTGGTCACCCAGTTCTAGTCCGGCTTCACCTGAAGAATTGGCACGCCGTGCTGGGCTCCCCCCGAGCATGGAGCTGGCTTGCCCTCTCGCATGAATAGGTGCAAGACCGGGCGATGATTCAGCCCTGCGAGGGGAGGGGGAGGAGTACCATACAAAAGCGGACTCCCGCCCTCAGTAGCACACTGGCCGAAGAGCATTCTCCACCCACCCACCGCCAATTCCAATACTAGTGTGAGTCTAACTGGTCGCCTGATTGGGGCCAAATAGGAATTTTTTCTTTGCTCTCAAGATTGGCCAGGGGGAGCGGTTTTTTTTCCCTTCCTGATCCCACACTGGTACTTGGAGATTTAGAGCAAGGTCCATCAAATTGCTCACACTGGTGGCAGGAAGGAGGAGAAAAGGCAGCCGGTGAGTCAAAAAAGATTCTATCCGTCCCTAGCTTATCCAACCCCAGGGCACTGAGGATCGAGAGATTCCAGCGTTGGGGAAGGATGGGCAGGGATGCCTCTCTGGGCCTGGAACAACCCACAGTGAGGGTACAGAACCCAGGGAATGGTACAAGAATTTGCTGGGCCAGAAGGCGGCGTCTCGCAGAACGCACCAACAGGGGGCAGCGACTCGCCCTTAGCTGCCAGCTGGAAGGGTCCCGGGAGACCCCGGGGTACAAACCAATGATCGACCAGAAGCCAGCCCCCTCTAACTGTTGTGGTTTGAGTTATATGTTACCAGTTAATAAAATGTGGCCCAGTTAAAACCCAATACCTTGTCTCGCCTCCTAGTTTTGCGCAGGAGGGCAATGTGATTTCTTAAAGAGTCAAAGTAGCCCAATATATGTCTTCTTGCTCTCCTAATGATTCTTCAGAATTGTTCAGGAGGGTTCTCAGTGGGTTCGGCAGAATTTCCTATGAGGCTTCCTTCAGGGTCCTTGCCCAGGAGGACAAGTGTCTCTATGCAGTTGGCATATACGGGGAGAGTGGGGTGGTCCTGACACCCACAGCCCCACTCCTCTACCACAGACAGAATTTAATATTTCTGAGGTAAAGTGTCGGGTTCTACATCACACTATCCTTTCAAATAGCCATAATAGTCCATTCTGTGTTTTGACATACCTGCACTAGCCCTTTGAAACAATATGCACTTGAGTGGGAAACATTAATGCAAGACATGCAATATTTCTTAGTCTGCCAGAACTTAAACTTTCAGGATAAACTCCCCTTTTATGGGTGAGTTATTCAATATGATTTGTCGTCCTGGGTTTCTCAGTTTAAATTTTGCTCTGTGTGTTCCTAGTTACCATGTTTGGAAGCATTGGAAACACCTCGATATAAACTTATTTTTTACCCTCATGATTAACATGTATTCAACCTAATAAAAACTGTTAAGAGCAATTAAAACCCACCACAAAGCAATGTATTTTTTCATAAGTGCCTTCCTTGCTAATTGTTTTGTTTCCCAAATGCCTGTGTAAATAAAAAATCTTCATCAGCCTATAAATAATTGAAAGCAGGCCTCACTAAGATGCTGCTTTCAGCAAGGAATTCCACAAAGAGCTGACACTTATGGAAGATCCCATACACTGCAACCTCTGGCGTATGATGCTCAGACAGAATAGATGTGATGTAATGCCTTCCCAGATGACTTAGAGTTTAGGGGACAAGGCCTTCTTTTGTAGCTCTAAGGAGCTCAATGCTGCATTTCAGAGTTTGAAAATAATACATTAAGGTTATTAAATGTCATTATTTATTTGTGTGTTCTGTGTAAAGCAACCCACATTCAAAGCTCTTGTACTAAGAAAGTGTCTTGTAGAACTCAAGGTAAAAGAATATAAGGAGTTATTGGCTCACAGTTTTCTGTACAGCTAGTATTCTTGGCATTGCATGGGTGGTTTTCTTCCATCTAAGGTTAGGTAGTCAATGGTCCTGTGTGCTAGGCCACATGTTCTTCCCCAGTCTCATCTTTTTGAGGGAATGTTAGATCCACTTAGCTATTATCTGTACCTTAAGACTTACACTGTGGGATTTCTGTGTAGAAATAAATGTTGCATTGGAGAGAGAACCTTGTAAACAGGAAAATAGTATTTCTGAAGGAGCTGATGACATTTGTGAACTTATGGGTCAATGCTGAAGGAACTGTGTAAATCCCACTGCTAATTATAAGATGGATGGTTTAAGTAGTAAATCAAGACTACTAATTCAGAGTTAAATGTTTTCAGATTTTAACATAAATTATTTTTTCAATTTTCAATTGCTGATATGTAATTAGTTAAATTTTCATTTTAGAATTCCACATTCTGCTGGAATGGAAAGTTGGGCCAAAAGCACAAGGTGCTTTTTAATTCAACTTCAAGACTAAATCGGATTTTAACACTAAGTTCCCCCCAGATTTCAATCAATGTTGACTTCACTGGGCTGATTATCATGGGACCACAGTATATGAAGACAAGGGGCTCTGGAACAAGCTGTGTGGATCTGTTTGATGCCTCCTGTGGTCATAGGCCTGCTGCTGCCTCGAACGGGCCTCCGGCAGGCTTCCCATACCTGTCATAGGTCCCAGAAGTGGTTTCTGGTGAACCGGAAGTCACTTGTCCCAGAAGTGGTTTCTGGTGAACCGGAAGTCACTTGTCCCAGAAGTGGTTTCTGGTGAACCGGAAGTCACTTCCGAAAACTGGAAGTGCCTTCTGGATCACCCAAAACCACTTTTGCAGCCTCTGGCTGGCTTCCCAGGCATGTCAGAGGTCCCAGAAATGGTTTCCAGTGAACCAGAAGTGACCTCCTAAAACTGGAAGGAACTTCCAGATCACCCCAAACCACTTCTGGAGCCTCCGATTGGCCCAGGAAGCCCATCAGAGGCCTGTTCAGGGCAGCGCCAGGCCTATGGTAAGTGTAGGAGGCCCCAGATAGGCCCCCGAGTCCCAACCTGACCCAGTATCTGCATATCACGGATTTCCCTTTTTTGCGGGTCAGGTTGTATCCCTAACCCCCGCAATAAGTGGGGGATTACTTTATGGTAGTTAATGGAGAAATTGACTAACCAGGTAAGATTATGCAGAAGGGATATAAAACAAGATAATTTCATGAAGATATAGCACCCTCTGTTGATCTCTGGCACTGATTCAAAACATAGAAAACAAACTGGGAAATTGCCTGGGATATTGGTTAGTTTACGTTTTGTACATTAGTTATAAAATATTAATACTGAGGCATAAAAGAGAGTAAGGTGCGTCAAGAGATAGCATTAGTATTCTGCATATATTTATTTTACTTATTTATTGGATTTTATACCGCCCATCTGGCAGTGAGGCCACTATGGGTGATTAACAACAATTAGTCAATAAAATAGAACACAATATAAACACATAGAATTCATAGAATAAAATGAAGAATATAAAATACAGTAAATATAATAGAATTAAAATTAAAATGACATAAAACAGCATATAATATAATACATGGATGTATTTTGTTGTTGTTCTGTCCTTAAGTCATGTCTGACTCTTTGTGACCCCATGGACCAGAGCACACCAGGCCCTCCTGTCTTCAACTGCCTCCAGGAGTTTTGTCAAATCCATGTTGGTTGCATCGATGACACCATCCAACCATCTAATTCTCTGCCATCCCCTTTTCCTTTTGCCTTCAATCTTTCCCAACATCAGGGACTCTTCCAAGGATTCCTCTTTCCTCATGAGGTGGCTAAAGTACTGGAGTCTCAGCTTCAAAATCTGTCCTTCCACTGAACATTCAGGGTTGATTTCTTTCAGGATGTATAGATCTGATTTCCTTGCAGTCCGGGGGACTCTCAAGACTCTCCTCCAGCACCACAGCTCAGAAGCGCCAATTCTGCAGTGATCAGCCTTCTTTATAGTCCAGCTCTCACTTCCCTATATTACTACTGGAAAAACCATTGCTTTGACTATCCAGACCTTTGTCAGCAAAGTGATGTCTCTGCTTTTTAAGATGCTGCCTGTTTGGCATCGCTTTTCTCCAAGCAGGCTTCTTTTAATTTTATTGCTGCAGTCACCATCTGCAGTGATCAAGGAGCCCAAGAAAGTAAACTCTGACATTGCCCCTTCTCATTGACAGGAGGTGATGGGATCGATGGCCATGATTGTAGTTTTTTTTAATATATATATATATATATAGAGCTTCAGTCTTTTTTTTTTTCACTCTCCAATTTCACCCACATTAAGAGATTCTTTAATTCCTCCTCACTTTCTGCTATCAGCGTGGTATCATCTGCATATCTGAGGTTGTTGATATTTCTTCCGGAAATCTTAATTCCGGCTTGTGATTCACCCAGTCCTGCCTTTCACATGATGTACTCTGCATATAAGTTAAATAGGATTAATTTAAATACTAAACAATATTCAAATTAATGTTTACATTGGAAATGTTTAATAAATGAAACAGTTTGATATTCAGTAATATGCATTTAAAAATACTGTACCGGGTGATTGCTGTACTCTTTCATTAAAGGGTTATGTCATATATCTCCTGGTCTCACTTCTGGAAGGATATAAATCAAGCAGTTAGTAAGTAAGTAAATAAGTACTGTAAGTAAGTAAGTCTGCAGTTGTTTCACTTTGGCCTACAGTTCTGCTGCCCCAGTGTATGCCTAGCATGGAGATCCAGTGCCTCTAATTTTAGTAGCTACTCAGCGTCTGCCAGATTCTATATTAATCTTTACAGGTCATTAACAGCATTGGTCTGCTTTTCTCCTTGTAAACACACTCCCCCCATTTTTGTTTCTTACTCCTCCCTCCTCCTAGGAAGCTTGTCTGCTTCTACCTTGTGACTTCAACAGGGATTCTCTTTGTATTGAAGAGTCCAGCTTTACAGATTATCTCACTCTCTCTTTAGACTAATCGATTTATTATATTTTTCCCAGTTACATGAAGATGCCTATGTTTGTGCACTACACTCTAATTAAGGGTTGGTATCCAGCTGTAGTGGTTTACATTTCTCTAAAAAGCTTTTATGCTATTGTTGTATAGAGTTAGCTCCATCTGAAAACAGCCAGATTTTACAGCAGTTAAAGGTTTTGAAGGAGATTACCATAATTACAAGTGAAAAACATTCCTGCTTTTATGTCCCTTCTTACTGCCACCCCCTCGCCCTTTCCATGGCTTATCACATTGCAAGCTGTAGAAAGGAAATTCAATGAAAGTGACTTCATAGGGACCATTGCTTCCTTAGTTTAGTGCTGTAAGATTTATGGACGGAGCTTGAAAAAGATGCTGTTCTGTTTAATTTTAATCTCTTGGGTTTGCTGTTTATCTTGTGTTGTAGAAATATAATGTGTTTGTCTCTTGTTGTAGAAATACAGAATGGTTCTGAATGGTTAGTGATGGTTGATTCCAATTGAAGCAGGAGGAGCAAACAGCCAAGAACCCATGAAGCATTTTGGAGTGAATTGTCCATGATTGTGATAACCAAAGACTGTGTCAGGCTATAAAAGCATAAGCCTATTACACTGCAATGGGAAGCAGTAGTGATGATGGTTGTATTTCACAAAGCCAACTACATTGTGGACCAACTAGCTACATTTCAAAACCACCATCCTTGCAAAGGACAGCCCAGGAAAGACACAGCCATGATCGTAGGGCTAAGGGAAACTAGGATGCCCTTTACAAAGTTCATGACTGCATCTTTCCTTTACCCTAAGGGAGTGGTTCTCAACCTGTGGCTCCCCAGATGTTCCTGAACTGCAACTCCCAGAAATCCCTTCCAGCACAGCAAGTAGTGGAGGCTTCTGGGAGTTGCAATCCAGGGACATCTGGGGACCCACAGGTTGAGAACCACTCCCCTAAGGGAAGCTGCTACCACCATATTTGCAAAAAGCAGTCTGATTTCAATAACCAAGCTAAAGAAAATCTAAGGGAAATTGAGCTGCCCTTAGCAAAGATGGTAATGGTGGTCTCCCTTAGGGTAAGGGAAGGGCATGGCTGCCAGAAGGCAGCAGTGGGGACCACTGGCAGAGGCTTAGCTGGTGGTCCAGGCACTGATGACCTGTGGCCAGGTCACTGGTGGCAGTGGTGGCAGCAACAGCACTAGCGGGTAGGGAGTGGGGGAAAGGATGTGTATGCATGGGTTTTGTTTTTTTAAGACAGTACATACAGTCCGGTTCATTGTGGTTTGTCATTTTGGCCGCTTGCTCCCTTCTCTACTTCTGACTGTTTTTTGACAGATTTATTTCTTCCATGAGTTTTATGCAATTATTTATTTAGTTTCTGAGACTGAAGAGATTAATCACTTCTCAGCCACTTCTCACTGTTTTTTTCTCGATGGATTTTGCTCCAACCATATAAAATAACTATTCATTTGGGTGACTATTTCTATTGTTGGTCCTTGAGTGTAGCTGGTTTTGCATCCTCAGAGGTGTGTACAGTTTTAATGATCTTTTCAGTACCTTGACAAACTGGTCATATGCCTCTGGGGCTGGACAAATGTTTGATACTATTCCATCCAGTGTTGTGCTGATTTTCTGCCAGTTGGCTTTTTAAATATTCTGTCTTCTGTGGGATATAATGTTGATGGTTGGATTCCTATCAGTTGGCAATTATGGGCTGTTGCTGCTTACTGTATATACTCGAATATAAGCCTAGTTTTTCAGCCCTAATTTTGGGCTGAAAAGGGGGGCCCTTGACTTATATGCGGGTCAATACTTTTAGCCACTGAGGCAAGTGCTTGGGTCGGTGGCTAAAAGTCATTTTAAACATTGTGTGCCGCTTCTCATGACCCCCCTCTGCATCACAGGGGAGTGGTACGCAATGTTTAAAATAACTTTTAGCCACTGACCCAAGCACTTGCATCAGTGGCTAAAAATAATTTTAAACATCATACACCACTCCCCCAGCTCACAAAGGAGGAGCTGCCAGGCCCTGCTGCATTTCCCACCCTAGACTTATACTCGAGTCAATACATTTTCCCAGTTTTGGGGGGGTTAAATTAGGGGCCTCGACTTATACGCGGGTCGACTTATACTCGAGTATATACGGTATTTGGAATTGGATTCGTATGATTAGAAACCCTGCTTTGTCAGAGATCCTGGTTGTGGGACCTCTGAAAACCCGTTTAGCTGAACACAGAGGCTCCACTTCAAACTTTCATGTTCACCCCAAAAATGTTTTAACTGATTTCTTGGAGTAGGGGACCATCATCATTCTAGCTATCATGCCCGAAGAAATGCCTCACTTGGGGCTCATTTGAAGACTTTCAGAAATTATATTGTGATTCTCTATCACTTGTGGCCTATGGTATGGAAAGCACCATATAATGACCAGGTAAGATCATTATATATCACTATATTGCTTGGACAAGGGACCACTGGTGTTTTCTACCAAATATACTAGTACAGACTTTTTTCAGTTTTCTCTGAGTGGTATGACTGGCTGTACTGTTAACACAATGGGGAGTCAGACTTCTATACTTAAGATGTCAATTCTGACTTATAGTGACAGATAGAATTCAGTGGGAAACTGAATTCTCAAACTAAACCACTTAGCTATCCAGCCAGCACCAAGCTTACAGTAAACAAAATAAAAAATAAAGAAAATAAAGCAGGAAGATTAGAGACAACTGAAGATAAAAAATGAGAGGCTGGGGTGGACATAAGAAGAGAGCCATGCTGGATCAGGCCAAAGGCCCATCTAGTCCAGCTTCCTGTATCTCACAGCGGCCCCACCAGGTGCGTTTGGGAGCGCATGAGACTAGATATCTGTCTCCTGATACCACTCCCCTGCATCTGGCCCTTGAAGTACCCTGGTTTCTCCGTCATGGTTTGTAACCTGTGATTGACTTTTTCTCCAGGAATCTGTCCAATCCCCTTTTGAAGGCATCCAGGCCAGATGCCATCACCACATCCTGTGGCAGGGAGTTCCATAGACTTACAACGCTCTTGGTGAAAAAATATTTTCTTTTGTCAGTTCTTACTCGCCCAGCCCTCAATTTGAGTGTATGTCCCCTAGTTCTGGTATTTTGGGAGAGAGAGAAGAGCTTCCTCTATCCACTTTACTCATACCCTGCATTATTTTGTATGTCTCAATCATATCCCCCCTAAGGCGCCTTTTTTCCAGACTAAAGAGGCCCAAATGTTTTAGCCTTTCTTCATAAGGGAGGTGCCCCAGCCCAGTAATCATTTTAGTCGCTCTCTTCTGCACCTTTTCCAGTTCCACTATGTCCTTCTTGAGATGCGGTGACCAGAATTGTACACAATACTCCAGGTGCGGCCTTACTATTGTTTTGTATAATGGCATTATAATGTTGGCTGTTTTATTTTCAATCCCCTTTTTGATAATCCCTAGCATAGAATTAGCCTTCTTCACTGCTGCCACACATTGGGGAGACACCTTCATGGAGATGTCCACCAACACACCAAGATCTCTTTCCTGATCCGTCACAGATAACTCAGAGCCCATGAGTTGATAGATGAAGTTTTAATTTTTTGCCCCAATATGCATTACTTAACATTTGGTTACATTAAAACGCATTTGCCATTTCTCAGCCCATTCCCCCAGTTTGGAGAGATCCTTCTGGAGCTCTTCACAATCTTCTCTGGTTTTCACCACACGGAAAAGTTTTGTGTCATCTGCAAACTTGGCCACCTCACTGTTTATCCCTGTCTCCAGGTCATTTATGAACAGATTGAAAAGCACCGGTCCCAGGACAGAGCCCTGGGGCACACCGCTTTTCACTTCTCTCCATTGTGAAAATTTCCCATTGACACCTACTCTTTGTTTCCTGGATCTCAACCAGTTCTCAGTCCATAAGAGGCCCTGTCCTCTTATCCCCTGACTGTGCAATTTTCTCAGCAGCCTTTGGTGAGGGACTGTGTCAAAAGCCTTTTGAAAATCCAGATAGACTATATCCACCGGTTCACCCAAATCCACGTGCCTGTTGACCTTTTCAAAAAATTCTAAAAGATTTGTCAGACAAGATTTACCCTTACAGAAGCCATGCTGATTTTCTCTCAGCAAGGTTTGTTCTTCTATGTGTTTTAAGATTTTCTCTTGGATGAGGCTTTCCACCATCTTCCCTGGGACAGATGTAAGGCTAACTGGCCTGTAGTTTCCCGGGTCGCCCCTCCTTCCTTTTTTAAAAATTGGTGTGACATCTGCCATCTTCCAGTCCTCCGGCACTGTGGCCGTTTTAAGAGACAAGTTGCATATAACCGTTAAGAGATCTGCAATTTCATTTCTCAGTTCCCTAATAACCCTTGGGTGGATGCCATCTGGGCCCGGTGACTTGTTAATCCTCAATTTATCAATTAGTCCTAAAACCTCCTCTCTTTTAACCTGTATTTGATTTAATTCTTTGGTCAAGAGGGGCGGCTCAGGCAGCGGAATCCGCTCAAGGTCCTCTGTCGTGAAGACAGACGCAAAGAAGTCATTCAATTTCTCTGCAATGTCCAAGTCCTCCTTAACCTCCCCTTTTCCTCCCTCACCATCCAGAGGGCCAACTGGTTCTCTGGCAGGTTTTCTACTTCTAACATATTTAAAGAAGCTTTTATTATTACCCTTTATATTGCTAGCCATGCGTTCCTCAAAATCTTTCTTTGCCTCCCTTATCATCTTCTTACATTTCTTTTGCCAGAGTTTGTGTTCTTTTTATTTTCCTCATTTGGGGAGGATTTCCATTTACAGAAAGACCTCTCCTTGCGCTTTAGAGCCTCTCTAACTCCATTCGTTAACCATGTCGGTGTCCTCTTGGACTTAATTGAGCTCTTCTTTCTTTGTGGTATGCACTTGTGCTGGGCCTCTATTATTGTTGTTTTAAACAGGCTCCATGCACTCTGAAGAGATTGGATTCTTCTAACATTCCCCTTCAATTTCTCTCTAACTAGTTTCCTCATCTGAGGGAAGTTTGCCCTTCGAAAATCAAGGGTTTTTATGTCTGATTTGGTTGACACTCTTCCTCCGACATGCATGGCAAAGGAAATTGCAGCATGGTCACTGTTCCCCAGAGGCTCAGTGACATTCACATCCCTGACCAGGTCCTGAGTATCACACAGTATTAGATCCAGAGTTGCCTGTTCTCGGGTGGGCTCCATGACAAGTTGCTCTAAGGCACAGTCATTCAGCAAGTCGAGAAACCCAGTTTCTCTTTCTTGCCCGGAGCTCGCATTGGCCCAGTCAATGTGGGGATAATTGAAGTCCCCCATGATTACTATCCTATCCCTCTTAGCCACCTCCATGATTTCTCTCCTCATTTCAAGGTCCCCCTCAAGTTTTTGATCTGGTGGACGATAGAATACTCCAACTATATCATCACTCCTGGGACCTGGTAGTTTAACCCAGAGTGATTCTATGGCGGAGTCAGACCCTCTGTCCATCTCCATTCTGCTGGATTTTACCCCTTCTTTGACATAGATGGCCACTCCTCCTCCAACCCGCCCCTCTCTATCCCTTCTATAGAGTTTATAGCCTGGGATTGCTGTATCCCACTGGTTCTCCACATTCCACCAGGTTTCTGTTATGGCTATTATATCTATGTTATCCCTTGCTGCCAAATGTTCAAGTTCTCCCATCTTTGCTCGGAGGCTTCGAGCATTGGCGTAGAAGCACCTGTACAGTGGGTCCCGCAACAACAGCTGCTGCCTTGTTCTTTTCCCCTCACAGCTTTTATTTTCAGTAGACAAACTATCACAGTCCATTATTCTCCCAGTGCTAATACCTGCTATGTCATCTCTATGTGATTCTTTACCCTCTCCAACCTCATTCCCCGAGGATGAGGTGTTCCGAACCGGATGCGACTCAGCTCCTGTCGGCTTTCCTCCAGTTATCAGTTTAAAAGCTGCTCTGCTGCCTTTTTGAGGTTGAGTGCCAGCAATCTGCTCCCATCATGATTCAAGTGCAACCCATCCCTCCTGAACAGGTTTGGCTTGTCCCAAAATGTTCTCCAGTTCTTGACAAATCTAAAGCCCACCTCTCGACACCATCGCCTCATCCACGCATTGAGGCTTCTGAGTTCTGCCTGCCTGGCGGGTCCTGCACGAGGAACAGGTAGCACTTCTGAAAATGCTACCTTGGAAGCCCGGGACTTCAATCTTCTACCTAACAACCTGAATTTGGCTTCCAAGACTGACCGCTTGGTCTTCCCGACATCATTGGTACCAACGTGTACCATGACCACTGGCTCCTTCCCAGTTCTCTCTAACAAGCTATCTAGATTTCTGGTGATGTCTGCAACCTTTGCAACTGGCAGGCAAGTGACCATACGGTTATCATGCTCGTCACAAATCCATCCCTCTGTATTTCTAATGATAGAATCCCCTAGTACAAGGAGCTTCTCTCCTGCAGCCTGCTCATCTACATGTACCTGATCTTGTATCTCATCAATAGTGATGAGGGAGAGATCCTCAGGTGGAACCAATTCTTCCTCGGTGTGTGCCTCATGAGGTGTGCTGAGGGAAAGAGCCTCAAATTGATTGTGCAATATGAGACTCTCTGAGCGATCCCTTGTCCTTCTACTCCTTTGAGTCACATTCCTCCACACATCTAGCTCCTGGGTTGGGGAAGTGATTACATCCTCAGAAGTGTGCCCTGTCTCTTCTTGGACCTGGATAGTCCATTCTGCTCTGTCCAAGAACCGCTCAAGCTCCTTGATATGTTGCTGGTCCGATATGCGAGCCTCTAGCTGCTGGACCAATGGAGAGCAACAACCATAATAAGAGTTCAGTTAATTAAGCGCCTGTTGATTAATATAATTTTTTATTTCAGAAATTACATGTGAGAAATAAATCAGATCTCCCCACCATAGTGTAGTTTTCTACTTCTGTTTGGGGGAAAATTGATAAAAGGGGGTTAAAAAGCAAACCATAACAAGAAAATATTGGCTAGATGAATCCATTTACTCACTAATTAATGGCATACTTCTAACAATGGAAAGCCATTAAAACATGAAATCATGTTCTCTGAGTCACATTTATCAAACACTGTATATACTGAAGTTCTATTATTTATTCAAGGGGTGGAGGGTATTTTGTTAAACAGACTGCATGACTTTTTATTCAATATAAAACCAGTAACAAAAACAAATGTTTATCTTCTTTTTCAGTCTTTAAAAATGTACTCAAGCTTAAAAAAAAAAAGACCAGAATGTTTTCTGTCAACAGTAACCTTTACGCATGCTATGCTTTTAGAGAAAATGTTGAATATTGGAGATGTGGGGAGGGGGGAGATAAGTACCTCCCTTATTCATCTTAGTCCAAAATCTATTTTGCTCGCTGCTGCTTGCTGGCATTGTTTGATTATATGACATGGTACCAGAGTATCAGATTATAAGTAAAAGAATATTCCCAATTTAATAGTTAGTCACAAAAATCAAAGTATTTTCGCCTTTATCTCAATATCTCCTAAAAAGTAGCTGTTAAATTTCCAATTATGTCATCTTCCCTATTTATCATCATATCATGGTTACACTTAGCTGTCTAGCATCAGAAAATCCAATAAGTCCTGTCATATAAGAAGAAAAGAGAAAATCCTATTGGATAATGGTTTACATTCTTTCCTACAGTGATTTATTTCTGTCACAAAACTTAATTTTATCACAAGGCAGATGCTCTGTCTATATCAATGTAATGCTGTCTTTGCATCCATTTATTACACCCAATGCCTGATGTTATTCTCAGATTTTTTTTAAAAAATATTTTTATTTATTTTTATTTATTTTACTTGATCAGTATGTGGAGTGATTAGCTGGTGTTTAATTGCATGTGTAATTTTCAGCTTTCGTAATTCTCCAGCATGATCAAGGATCTCCGCTGCAAAGAGGCAGAGTATTAGATTAAACTGCATGCAGTAGCAGTTATAGATGCAGCTGGTGCTAACATTTTTTGATCTCTGCTCCTTGTCACTGCAGAGCATGTCAAATGCAATAAGAGAACTCGGTTAGGTTATCAGGTGATCCCAGTGGCATGAAAGTGCTAAACTTTGCCTTGAATAAGTTACCATTGATATGATTGTAAAATGAAGTGTGAGGGAATTTTTACAGCAAAAGCAAGGTGGTTCCCTTTATCTTGCCTCCTACACACAGAGAAACTAAAATTGAGCTTTAGGAACCATTTTGAAATGGTGAACAGTTCCTCCCTTTCAACCTAGCATTTAATGAAAATGATACTCATCTGAATCATCGTCTTTATTCCGAAGACCAGGGTTTATCTGGTTTGTACCCATTGCTTCTGTGCAGAAGTACCAAGTGTGGCTCCATTTTTCTTCCAAGTCCCCCGTGAAAGATATTCAGCTTGTTCTACTTTTCAGCCATCTCAGGATATATGTGACTTCTATTTTGACATTCTGCCAGGAAGAGTATCTGTAGCCAACTGCCATTGACAAGTGATAGTGGAGCTGTGACTTGTAGGAAGTTTATTAGCTTCTGCTTCTTTCTCCTTTCTCCTTCTTTCCCCTTCTTTCTTATTTTTCTAAAGCTTCCTTGACTAGTCCTTTCAGTATGGATGGAACATGGACAGGCAAAGGTAGGGTTCTCCCCACCCCCCAACAGATTCTTCCCAAAGTTGTAATTTAGTGTTATCGGTACAATTTAAGTTAATAGACAGGAAAGGAGACCAAGTTAATGACAATTCTCCAAACAGCTGTTGTACGATTCAGCTCCACTACCTCAGTTAATTAATCAGCACCTTGCTGGCAACTCTCAGGGAGATAACTCGTTAGATACGGGAAGCAAACAGACAACACTTTCATATCAAATATGTTCAGCAATATCTAATGCAGTGATAACTTCCACAGAAAATGCCAGGGAATACTGTTAGGTCATTAAGGTGCTGAAGAGGTGGCTTTTGAAATTCTACTACACGGGGAAGAAGTTGATCAGCCACATGTGTTTTTTTCCCCATAATTTCTTTAAATACAGCAACTGAAACAGAATCTTGAAAAGAAGTCCCAAGCTATTTTCTTGGACACTTTATTGTTACTACCTGGCAGAATTGAGGATACATAGAAGGGACACAGGTGGTTGAGATATTGTTAGATATGTTGATTTGGTGTCACTACAGATATGTAATGATCTCATCTGAAGCATCATTTTTACAAAAAAAAAATCAGGAAGCATAACAATATGCAATGAACTGAAGCATCTTTTTCTTTTGTTTCAGGAAGCATAACAGGCAGTTAATAAACCCATGCCATTAAATCCCATAAATGTGGTGAAAACATAATATTGTTTCTTATAGTAGACCATGACTCTCACTTTAAAGGGAGGAGATTTACCTCAAAGCCTTTCCTTCATCTTTGGTTTTAAACAGGAGATGCTTTGAATCCTACCTTGTGGGTCAATAATGCATGCATTTTTTATGAATGATAATGCACAGAAACTTTAAACCAATGAAATTACATCTGTATATTTTTGTAAAGTATATATTCTGCTGCAGTTCTCCAATGGATGTTGGTTGCAAATTCAAAGCAAAGCTTGTTTTTAATAGTTCTCAATTTGCCATGAAAATGTACCCTTGTCTACCAAATTTCATAATGTTGTGATCTCACTTTTCATTTACTTTTCAGATTTAACCCCAGTGCATGTATACGTAGTCAGCTACAATCAGTACCTTGATGCTTTAAGATTAGAATGTATGTTTCCTGTCAGAATCTTCTATGCTTAATTTACTTCTGTTTATAGCCTGCATGATAATTTTGTATGCAAAACTGACATACATGTTAAACCACTAGTGTGTTTTGCTTTAATTTAGACATTTGAGTGTTCTTATACAGTTCGTTGAAGTTATATATTGCCTTTTTTGAATATATGAGTACGATACAGATCTTTTCTGGTAATTCATACCATAAGTATAGGGATTCAAATGTAATTTTGATTAGAGCTTTTGTATCCTGTGTAAGCTAGAAAACAGAGAGCAATACGGGAGAAACAAGTGTGTGCAGGCCTGATCTGGTCAAATCTGCAAATATCCCTGTTCATACAGTCAAGTGTGCACAATTGCATACATCCAACAAATAGGCTGTGTGTTTACCACCTACGATTTTTAACAACTAAGAGTAGACATTTGGCTTGTAGAATTTTTGTAAAAAGTTTATTAGACCATGACAGCTGTCAAACAGAATTAGTTGAAAAATTATGGCATGGTGGCCGAAGAGGGTGTGCATGTGTAATATAAATTGGAAGAATTTATAAAATACCTCACCAATATCCACCCAACTATACAATTCACCATTGAAAAAGAAATAGATGGGAGACTCCCATCCTTAGATGTCATGGTCATGCACAAACTGGACCTCCAATTAGGATACAAGGTCTACAGAAAACCCACCCACACAGACTGGTACCTACATAAAAATTCCAACCACCACCCACGATAAAAAAGAGGCATAATCAAAACCGTGCAAATCAAAACTGTCAAGGTGGACTCCTCAACATTGAACTCAGCCACCTGAATTGGGCCCTATAGGCCAATGTCTATTCGAAGAAAGAAATCAAAAGAGCCATCAAACTGAAAAACAACAACACCAAACTGAAGAAGAAAAACAGCTCTCCCCAAAAAAGTATTTCTGCCATACATAAAAGGAGTCATGGACCACATGGACAAAGTGTTGAAAAAATACAACCTACAAACAGTATTTAGACCCACCACAAAAATACTGTACAGCAGATACTATGGTGAGCAAAGGACAAAAGGAATCCACTTGTCACTGCAGGAGTATACTGGATACCTTGTAGTTGTGGCCAGGTATATAGTAGGACCACAAAGTGTATCATCCAAACCAGAATCAAAGAACATGAGACACACTACAGACTAAGACAACTAGAAAAATCAGCAGTAGCTGAACACACCCTGAAACAAACTGGACATGAAATCCTCTTCCAGGACACAGAGGTACTGGACAACACTAGCAATCACTATGTCAGACTATACATTGAAGCCATTGAAATCCACAAACATTAAGCACAGTTTCAACAAAAAAGAAGAAAGTCTAAAAATCAACAAAGCCTGGCTTCCAATACTGAAAACAGCCTGCAAAAGATCCAGAACACGGCAAAACAGCCCGAAAAATTCACAACAGCTATAAGGGGCATTTGTTAATCTTGTGTCTCTGAGCCAGATCTTGAATTAAACCTGAAGTTCTCTTAAGGATTGAAGCTGATTTAGGTTCCAGTGGGAGCCTCTTCTGCATAGGAAAATGTAACTCCCTCCTCAAAGGTCCTTTTTGTTGAGATTGCAGTGCCAGGGAAATAATGAAGTGCTGTATTCCTGATGTTGATTTGTTTTCCTTCCCCCAAGAGGCCCAATTTTGAAAAAAAAAATTGAAACATCAAATTCCATAATCTTTAGAGAAGCAGAAGCATATACCTGTACTGTATACACTTTGTCTTTTGTTTTTGAAAATACCATTTCCATCAGATTGATCATTTAGAATAAAAGAGGTGAGAGATTAAGGGTGAACAGAAGCATGCTCATAAATAAGTAATCTGCCCACTGCTTTTAGCTATTGTGTCCTAACACAGAATCATATTGAGTTACTTCAGTGAGCTCTTTCTCCCATATGTTTGTTCCACTGTAAGACTATAGTCTCATAGCTTCGTTCTCAGAGAAAAACTAAGAGGAAAAGAAATCACTGTTTTTTCTCTGTAGCTAGATTTGTGTGTATGAAATCCACTCCCCTTCCTGAAAAAAACCCTCATGGGAAATTTTGCAAGATTTCTATGAAGTTTTATGGTTTTTTTCTCTGATAGAAATAGCAAGTTCCAAAGGATTATTACAATATGTGTGTAGAATAGCATCCATTTTCTCACTGTATTAAGCTGGAAATGGCATCAAATAGTTCAGGGGCAGGGAATAATTAAATAAAAGGGGAAATCAAGTTCAGGTTTTGTATTTTTAGGAAATCTGGAAACTTTGCTGATGCAGGAGGAATTATTGGCAAAAAAAACCCTTGCTATTATTTATTTATTTATTTACTTATTTATATCCCATCCTTCTCCCTAAAAAAGAACCCAAGGAGGCTTAAATCATTCAACGACAATATTTAAATCTAAAAAACAATGATCCTGATATTGGCTTACATGATTAAAGGACAACATTTAATGCTAAAATGCAGATCAAAAGTCGACTATGGCCCAGCCCACCAGAGCGTTGCACGTTCTTTCACTCCGGGTAGCCACCCCAAGGAAGGCCCACAAGGCATTAACATGCAACCTGGCCTTCTCAGTGGCTGCCCCGGCTCAATGGAATAAACTGCCTTGTGAGATCTGCTTTGCTGAGTCCGTCCTAGCCTTCAGGGAAGCTGCAAAAACTTGCCTTTTTGAAGAAGGTTTCGGCAACCGCAGATGTTGTGTGATGTTTTGTTTTTGTTTTGTTACCCCTGTGTTCTTCTTGCTGGGATTATTTGAGGTTTATTTATGTTTGTTGTTTTTAATCTGTTATACTGTATTTTATTTGTTTACTGTGTTCTTTTGTCTTGTGAACCACCCAGAGTTCCTGTGGAAAAATATGTGCAGTCAATAAGTGCAATAACAAACAAACAAACAAACAAACAAACAAACAAACAAACAAACAAAC
>JAHTLZ010000274.1:15244771-15269966 GCA_023846285.1 Phrynocephalus versicolor | reverse complement strand
AACAAACAAACAAACAAACAAACAAACAAACAAACAAACAAACAAACAAACATAGCAAGACGAAAATTGCTAAGGGTGAGAAATTTGGTAAGAAGCTGCCACATCCCTCTTTCACTACACAGTTCCTACGTAAGTGCCTTGGCCCAGTGCCATGAACCAAGGTGGGTTTTTTTTTTTTGCTTTGGTTTTGGCTAGAAGAAGAAACATAGAATCACAAATTCATGAAAGTGGAATGATGGAGCTGGAAGGGATCCCAAGAGATTCCTCTAAAAGCAGGAAATCCACAGGTAAAGCATCCCTAACCAGTGACCATCCTAACCTTGTTTTTAAAAACTTCCAATGAAGCAGAGTTCAGTACTAGCCCTTTCCATGTTGAACAGCTCTTACTGTCAAGAAATTCTTCCTAAAGTTTAGGCAAAGGCTCCTTTCTCATAATTTGAATCCATTACTTCATGCCCTACCCTGTGGAGCTAGAGAAAATAAACATTCTCCAAATTCTACATGCTAATCTTTCAAATATTTGGAGATCGCTATCTCTTGTTCAGGTTAAGCACAAAAAGCTCCTTTAGCCATTCCTCATAGGGCTTGTTTTCTGGGCCATTTAAACTATGGTGCCTAGAATTCAACACAATGTTCCAGGTGAGTTCTAACCAAACCAAACCAAAATTAAGTATTACTATTATTTCTTTTGATGTGGATGCCATACTTCCTGCTGATTCAGCCAAGTATTGTACTGCATTTGCTTCCACACCCCCAAACCATACTGTTGCCTCCTGTTTATCTTGTGGATTTCTGAGACCACCCATCTTACATTTGTGCACCTTTTGTTTTCCTACTTAAAAGAAAAACTTTACATTTTCCCCTGTTGGAACTCATGTGGCAACAACACATAATGTTTTGTTTGTCCTTTATGTTGGAGATCATGCTAAATGCCTGTTTGTGTAACATTTCTTTCTATACCATTCTCCCTTGGTATCTGATTGCTAGTTTCACTTACTAAGCAAATAAGTGCATTGGGTATATACATGTAGATGTGCTTTCAGCTATCACAAACCTTTGTTCTACATCAGGGGTCCTCAACTATGGCCCGGGGGGGCGGTTGTGGCCCCCCAGGGTCCTGAATCCAGCCCCGGGGACCAAATGCAGACCCCCCCACCTACCCTCTGCTTTGTGATCAAGCCAAGCTCCGCAGCTGCTTCTATGCTGAGGAAGTTCAAACCGGTGGGCTATGTCGCTTCCCCCACCCACTGCCCAGATGATCGGCACACTGCCTAGTGGGGCAGTTCAAAGTTGGAGGTTCATGGCAAGGTCCCCCGCTCCCCTCATCCACTGCCCAGATAATCAGGGCACCAGCTGCAGCCGCGTGGAGCAATTTAAAATGGGAGCGCTGCGGCAAGGTCTCCCACTCCCTCCATGGCCCTGAGGCCCCACCCCTGCTCCTCCTCCACCCTGCTTGTCTGCTTTCCTTGTGTGGCTGCTGCCTGTGTTATTGTGAGGAAGGAAGGGGGCAGGCAGAGGCAGTGCCAGCCAGCCTTCCGAGCCAGAGCAGCCACAACAGTGGACCAACGGAGGGATAGGTGGTGGGCAACCGAGGGGAAAACGGAGCTACCTCCTACCCACCCAGCCCCCTCTGAGCTGCTGCCTTGCTCCATGGAGCGAGGGGAGGAGGGAGCCCAGCCATGGTCAGAGGCTGAGGCTGCTGCCACCACCATCGGGTTGGAGACCAGCGAGGATGAGGTGGTGGAGAAAGAAGAGAAGGGAAGGGAAGGCCAACGGTGGCCAGGCCTGGTTCCTGGGAGGCTGGTGGGGCTGCATTTGTCCCCGGTTGGTGATGGGTGGGCTGGTGAGCCACCAGAGCCCCGCAGCCTGGCTGGGTTCCGCCAGTGAGCGGACTGTGGGTGGCTTTGGGCAGGCTTTCCTGCCTCCTCTCTCTCCTTCCCAGCCCTTGCTCCCTCCCTTCCTCATTTGCATTGCACCAAGTCGGGCCAGGCCAGGCCAGGTCAAGAGAGGAGGCAGTTTTCCCTCTGGGACGCAGAAAAGGCATGATGACCAGAGTGCATGGCTGGATCCGCATGCAGTGGCTGCTGCTCCTCATCCTGAGTGGGCGCTAGAAGGTGATGAGGAGCCTAAGCTTGCCTGGGCTGCCGCCTCAATTCCCGACACAAGGAAGGAAGGAAGGAAGGAAGGAAGGAGAGCCACTCCAGCTGCTGCCACTGTAGGAGGGGAGGGAGGAGGAGGAGGAGGAGGAGGAGGAAGAGGCACAGCAGAGGGATCCCAGTGGTGGCACCTCAGGGCAGCGATCTGGAGCAGGAGCCATTGCTGGGGCCCCGGAGATGCACTTTTCATGGGCCGATTGTGGTAGGCTCCACCCACTTGCCCCTCCCTCCCCCATTTTTCTATGTCAGGCTTTTTTTTGGGGGGGTGGAAATGTAGTCCAGCCCCCAGTGATGTCTGGGTGGTGGTGGACTGGCCCACTGTTTAAAAACTTTGAGGACCCCTGTTCTACATTCTTCCCCTAAATATGCTTGGATGTTGTGAGAGGATTTTACTAGGGATGAGCACAAAATGAAAAAAAATATGTTTTGTTTTATTTCCATTCGTCCCTCCACATTTTTGTTTTGTTTCATACAATGTTTTTTCCAAAAACAAATTGTACGAAATGAACCACTAATGAAACGGTTCATATGTGGTGGGGCTGGAAAGTGGCAGAGGGGGAAAAGTTTTTTTTAAAAGCCCTGGGCATTTCCCCCACCCTAGTGCTACTAAGCTGGCAGGCGGGGCTTGGGGGGGGGAGGGAAAAAGTTTCTTTTTAAAAGCCCAGAGCTTTTTAGAAAAAGCTTTTCCCTCCCCCAAGTGGATTACAGATGGAACAAAATGGTTCGTTTCAACAAAAAACACCATTTCATTTTGTCTGTATTGAAATTTCATTTCATTTCATTTCGTTATGTAATGACATGACAAAACAGCATTTCGTTTTTTGGTTTGTGCCCATCCCTAGATTTTACATTGACAATAAATGTATGTATTGAGAAAACACACATATTGTTTAAATACCTATTGTATATTGGATGTTATGTTTTTACTCTCAGATTTATGTAGAAATAGGATGAAAATACTTTTGATTAAATGCATGCAAAATGATATTAATAATCTGATCTTCCTATTCTTTCAACCAACACATATGTGAGGGTTCAGTCTTAGCCCAGGCTTCCCGCCGTTCAAACTTTAAGGAAGGCATCTCTCGGTACGAACAAACATAACTTTTATTTGGTTCATCAACAACAAAGTTTTTCTTCTAACTACAGTTTCAACATCTTTAACATCAGACATGAATGGGTTATTCTTCCCTCCATATGTTGGGGTTTCTAGAATGTGATCAAGTTCCCCACCATCACCTGAGGGCAGCCGGCTCCACCACTGTTCTACTCCTCCCTCTCTGAAAGCCTCAGCCCCTCCACTTGTATCCCAATCTCCTTCACGGAAGGTTTGGGTTTTCCCACTTGTACCCCAACTTCCGAAGTGGACCTGGTACCAGGGCGTCTCCGCTGGGGTGTACGTAAAGGATAGTCAGGTCTCCGGGTCAAGTCCTCTCGGGGGTCCAGCTTCCCGGTCTCGACTTCCATCCGGATCTTTGCCAGCCATTCTTCCAGCTCAATCTCTTTACGGATCTCTTTACGTTTCCTGTTGTATCCTCTATACTCCCTTTCTCCCCAATAGGAGCACTTCTGTTTGTGTGCCCGGCGTCTATAACTTTCAGCCTCCTTATGGGGCATCATCATTTGTTCCCAGTTGCCTGTCCAGGGATCCTCCATCCACACCCACTCCCATCCTTCTGGAAGCATCCACTTCTCTTCCTTCTTACAAGTCCCGAACCCCACCTCCACCGGAGCGGATTGGTCGGCTTTTCCCGCCATGTCCTTCTTTCCACTTCCAGTTGGACCCGGGTCCTCTTCCTTCTCCCTTTCTTTCTGTTGCTCAATTATTTTGAGGGCGTCATAGTATCCCTTCCATAACATAAACCTCTCCACAGGTGACAATGTTGGTTGGTCCTCAGGTTCCCCTTTTTGCCCTTGCTTCTCCAGCCACTCATCTGGGCGTGCAGGGGACCCTTTCTTCCCTTCTGAGAAGTTTCCCTCACAACATGTATAATTGAATGCTAGAGAGGATAAAGTAAATGGTTAATTCTAAATACGTCTGTGAAGATTCTCAGTCATGTGAGCATTGAAAATCCCTCCCTCAACAGAGGTGGTGGCCTCCGGCATAGTCTGTCTGCTACCTATCAGGCTGTACTTTCCACAGTACCCAGGCAAATCAAGGAGCCTTCACCACCAGGTCACAGCTAACGATCCATTCTTGATGGGTTTCAGCACCTTAGGCCATTGTTTACCTTAAGGCCATGGACACTAATGTCTCCCTAACGAGCCTATTAAGGCTTTGTTCATCTTATGAGCCAATCAGACCAGGGGACAAGAGGTCAAGCTGACTATAAGAAGGGTCTCTTGCACTAGCTATACTCAGACCGATGAAGCTGTTTGGATGAACAGCGAAACGTTTCTATCTCTCAAAAAAGAAGTCCAGTAGCCATGACTCAACTCCCAGTTAATTCTAAAGCTTCTATAGACTGGTCTTTCCCAACAATGGCTCCAGACATGTTTGCTGTGTGTCAATGCTAGGAAAGCATTTGCTCAACTTTGGAAGAATTCTGAAATACCCTCAAAAGACACTCTGAAAGGGAAATTATACTCGGTTATTGAAATGGACAGACTTTCTGGCCACCTGAAAGGAGAAGATGAAGATGTTTTCAATGCAAAACGATCCCCCTTTCCATATAAAACAATAAAATTATAAAAAAATGCTAGGAAAGCATTTTCCCTTATAAAGAAATGTGGCTGCGTGGGAAATCAAAAGGATTGATTACAGGCTGAGGTCAAAACACCAAGAGTTTTCCTTCTCTCTAAAGCAAAACATTTCAGAGGTGATACCTCTTGATTCACCTTAGGTTCTTTTTAAAAACAAAATTTTTCTTGAGACCATCTATTAAAAAAGAGTTTTGTTTAAGTTACAAAAGTTACAATATCTCTTGAAGTTCTTGTACAAACTGCTTGGCATGTTCACCAACAACTCTGTAAGGTGAAGAACAAATAGGTGTGGCATCTTGGGTGTTAATCTTGGTGTAACCACTGATGTCCTAGCTGGAGTGTTGACAACGATGGATGCTTCTTCCTGGAGAACTTCCAAAAGTGCCTTCTGCTTAGAAGGTAGTATGTCTGATTCCAGGTAAACTTCAGACCAATCTCCAGCTTCCTTGAATTCTTATAATAAATCTAGGTTACGACTCTTCCATCATCTCTGGTAAAGCTGCTTTGACTTTCATCAGGCGTGCTGATAAAAAGAATGAATTGCACAGATATATGATGGGAGATACCTGGCTGGAAAACGGTACCCGTGAAAGGGATCTGGAAGTCTTGGTGGACCACAAATTGAACATGAATCAGCACTGTGATGAGGTGGCCAAGAAAGTCAACACGATTCTTGGTTGCATCAACAAAAGGATAGTGTCTAGATCAAAGGAACTGATCCACTCTAGTGTGCTATGGTCAGACCCCCACCTGGGGTATTGTGTCTAGTTCTGTGCACCTCAATGTAAAAAGGATGTTGACAACCTTGAATGTGTCCAGAGGAGGTTGACCAGAATTGCTGAAGGTTGGGAGGAAATGTCTTATGAGGAACAGCTTAGGGAACTGGGAATGTTTAGCCTTTCAAAAAGAAGGCTGGGAGAGGATATGATAGCTATGTTTAAATAGGTAAGGTAAGGTTTATTGTTACGGCATCAAGCCAGACATAAGATAAAATAGAATAGAGCAGAATAAGGTACAATATAAAAAACATTAGCTAGAAAGTTTAAAAACTGGCAAACATTACAGTGATCAATATATAAAACAAAAAGTTATTTTAAAAAGCCTTTAAGACAACAGATATAACAATATAAAACAAGGTTTAAGAGCTCAGCTATCTATCTGTTGCTGTGACATGCCGCCCAGAATTTTGCCACCAGTTCAGTAGTAGTCTGACTTTGGTCAATTAGCAATTGATTACAATAGTCCGAGTCCAATTGGCCTGCCATATCTTTTAAGAGTGGTGTGATGTATTTTGCCCGGGTCTTTTTATGCCTACTGCATCTTAGCATCATATGCTCAATGGATTCTATCTCATTAGAGCCACAAGGGCAGAGTCTCTGTTCCCTCGGGATGCTCTTAAATCTACCTTCCAGCACTGCAGAAGTGAAAGCCTCACACCTGGCCAGAGTAAAGGCTTTCCTAAACTTGTATGTCTCCAGCTGTGACAGATAGGCCATGGGGAGTGAGCGATGTGTATCTAGGACTCTAAAATTGGGGCAACTACTGAGATCTGCCTGTCTCTCCATATCCACTATTCTCTGTTTAAGGGCTGATTTTGTTTAGCCTTTCAAAACGAAGGCTGAGAGGGGATATGATAGCTATGTTTAAATATTTGAAAGAAATATTTGAAGAAGGAACAGGTTTGTTTTCCATGGCTTCAGAGACTAGTACCCGGGGCAATGGTTTCAAAGTTCAGAAAAATAGATTCCATTTGAACATTAGGAAGAACTTCATGACGGTTAGAGATGTGGAATATGCTGCCACAGAGGGTGGTGGAGTCTCCTTCCTTGGAGGTTTTAAAGCAAAGGCTGTATGGGCATCTGTCAGGAGTACTGTGATGGGGGTTCCTGCATGGCAGGGAGTTGGACTGGATGGCCCTTGAGGTCTCTTCTAACTCTATGATTCTATGATTCCTCCTTCTATGCTTTCCTATGGACATATGGTTTAAGTCTGTTAACATGGTGGACCCGTGGTTTCTTCTCTTAGTTAGACATTCTCACAATATTATTGTTATTCCCTAATTTCTCCTGGGCCAAGCCAATGTACTTGCATTTTGTTATGCTTGATGTGGTCTAAAACCAACACTGAATCTGCCACTTTAAACTCTCTATGGTGAGATTTAGCATCATGGTAGTGTTTCTGCGTCTGGTGAGTTTTTCCAAACTCTTCTCTGTGATCTCATGGATAACTTTAAGTTTGCAACTTATGTACATACTTGGCCCCTGGCACGCTCAAGTCTGGGAGAGCTTCCTCCCATTGGGCCTTTAATAGTTCCACTGGAGTTCTGAGAAATTCCCTGAACATTACTTCTGCGGGTGAAAGACCATTGAGATTGTTGTGGAGTGAAAATGTATAAGCATAGAGAACATGAGGTTCCATCTGGGAATACCCTTGGTGGTCATCTAGTCTACTCTCCCCTTTAACATAGAATCTAAAATAAGGATGCAACAACAGCATGGTAACTACAAATGGCTATCCAGCTTAAATTGTGAATGAGAGACTAATAATAGTCTGGTGGTTGGAACCTATAGCTCTACAGCACATTATGACAATCCTACATAGGATGTATTTAATTTTTGTCTATTAAGTCTGCCTCTTTCCAGCAAAGAATATTGGTTTTAAACATTTTATGAGAAACATAGGAGAAGCACATAAAGGGAATCATGGCAAAACGATTTACTGATACCACCTGTGTTCTAAATTATTCTCTGTAAGCTTCTGGTATTTGTGGCATTTAATGGATAAAAAGAATGTTTAGATGGGTAAATGAACCAGTGTTTGGGTCATCACCATAATTTTACAGTTGCTGGGTATGGAGTTATCAACATGGCATTCATCTTTTTCCTACATAGTTGTAATTATGAGAATTATCAGAAGATGTTCCCTCTGATTTTATCAGTAGGAAGACTTATTGATAATGTACTTGGCCTAGCCTTGCAGAAGAAAGTTCTTATGCCTATAGTACAGCTCACAGATGGCATCTTGACCTCATTGTCTCCTTAGGATATTCCCCTTCCATCTGGATGTTTTGACTCCTGTTTGCCAACATGATTTTTCTCTTCCATTGGTACAAATTTGGTGAATAACATCCTCTGTACACAAGCAGTTTGTTTGCTTAGTGGCTGCACTTCTACACAAGGCTTTTAGAATAGCCCTCACAAAAGAATACATTTCAGTTTGTGTGAATTATATATTTCCTCACACCTGCTTTATACCATCTTTTTTCCTTCCACTCTGATCATAGCTAACATCAAAGAAATATTAATATGTATGTAATTTCCCTAATCCTTGCTTCACTTATGTTATATGTATTAAAGAATAAAACAATTAATCCTTTTTGTGCACACCATTCTCTCTCTCTCTCTCTCTCTCTCACACACACACACACACACACACTCTCCCCCTCATTCTTTAAACCACTCACCACTGTATTTGTCCAAATATTGAGTTATAATGACTCTGGAATGGAGAAATCGTATTTGACAATTATTTCATTATTCATGTCAGAAGCAACAACAAACTATATTGGCAGATAAACATACACTGCTAAGCAGAATGCAGTGGTAGCTCGGTTTAAGAATGCCTCAGTTATTTAAAAAAATGGTTTAAGAAAAGAAATTATTGAAAATAGCATGTCTCAGTTTAAGAAAAAATTTCAATGGAATGTCCTGGTTTACATTTTTCATAAGGCAGTAAAAGTTGATATGTGATGTTCACATGACAAAAAGAATGGGGATGCCTCATTTTAAGAAAAAATTAAATGGAATGCTCCGGTTTTCCTTTTCTCTGATCTCCGGAACGGATTAATTGGCTTTCAATGCATTCCTGTGGGAAACTGTTTCAATTTACGAATTTTTCACAATATGAAACAGCCCAGAGAACAAATAAAGTACTTAATTACTTAAACTGAGTTGTATGAATTTACTGTATAAATGAGTTATACAATTGTTCTGCATAAAATGTATATAAAATGAACAAGTTTTTTAAAAAAATACTAAATAACATTTGCCCAATACTGGGCCACATCATCAGCATTCGTTCTTGCCAAGATAAGATCTTCCACCATGCATGTTGAGGGGTATCACCTGCACTGTAACATGCATGACATGGTTTGTTCCCCATATTTGCACAAGATGTCTCCTATAGGAAAGCCCCATTTTCTCAGATTATTGTCTGCTCTTCCTATCCCAGTGTGCAATCTGTTTAATGCTTTCCATATGGGTCAAGATTGTTCTTGGTCAGACTGTGGAGAGTCACATGGTTCTGCCCAGTTACTCAATAGCTCTTTGCTCATCTTTCATAGTTCTGTGTAAGGTTTGTGAGGGCTGATTGCTGGGAGGGGCAGAGATTTTGAAGAAACTATACCTTGATTTCAGTCTCAGCTTTGGTGGTTGATGACCAAATACAAGTATGTTTCTGAGGCCATTGCTTTTACCAACTCTTTCAGCACAGCACTTTCCTGGAGGAATTTTAGTGGAGGAATGCCAGCTAGGTAATGCACCTTTCTATTGGGGTTGGTTTTAAGCACTCCATGACCTGCTGCACAATGTCATTTAAGACCACATCCACCTTTTAAAAAAAAATCTATACCAAACAGAGCTAGCATATTATCCTACACATAGGGCTAGTGCAAAGTCTTTAATGTGTACAGTTTGGCACTCCATCTTGTACTAGTTATTTTCCTTGGAATGTTTAAAATCGGCATTAGCAGCAAAGCAGCCACTGATTTGGTGAAAAAACAAATGTTTGTGCATTACTCCTGGCTAGTTTGGTGGTGCCCTAGGGAGTTATGGGGCACTACGAGAGCCTGCAAGTGTGTTTGGCAACACAGCAAAGTACCTAAGCAAGTTTTTTAAAAGGGGGAAGGAGGCAGAGAAAAGCAAATAAAATGAGACATGAGGAGTATAGATAAACATACTGCATTTTTTACCCTAAACAAAGTTGATTTGTTAAAATGGTATGAACTAAAGATGGGCACAAAACAATTTTTAATTCATTGTATTATTTGTTATTCATTTTGTTAGCTAACTAAATGAATAACGAACCAACCCATCCCCCCCCCAAAAAAATAGAACACAATGGAAATTTCTGTTTCGTTCATTTCATTTTTCATTCCTGGCACTTACCTTGAGTCTCGACGAGTGGAGTCCTCCTGGAGTTCCCCTTCTCTTATGCTGGAACTCCTGGCCCTGGGTGCTTGGAATCAAGCACCTCTCAGCTGTGAAAAAAAAGTCCCTGGCATCAGGAACTTAAAAAAACAAAACAAAACAAAACAAGTGCCAACCTGGCCTGGGAGCCACATGGTTGGCATCATAAATTAAAGAAAAAAACAAAAATAAATAAAAACAGCACCGACCTGACCCCAGGGGCCACGTGGTCGCCGCTGGAATTTTTTTTTTAAATGCTGCCTGCTTGCTGGCCCCAGCAAAAAAAGAAAGAAAAGAAAAGAAACTAGATCTGGCACGTGGGCCAGTTGGTCCCGAGCCAACCAGAAGTGCAAAAAAGGGGTGGGTGGGTAAGTGAGAGGCGCGTCTCAGGTGTGAAAAAAAAAAAGTGCTGACCTGGCCCGGAAGCTGTATGGTCAGCATCATAAATTAAAGAAAAAAACAAAAATAAAATAAAAACAGCATCAGCCTGGCCCCAGGGACTGCATAGTCGGCACTGGAATTTTTTTAAAAAAAAATTAAAAAAGGTGCCCGCCGGCTGGCCCCAACCAAAAAAAAAAAAAAAAATGAAAGAAAAATAAAGAAAAAGCCCTAGGTCTGCCCCATGGGCCAGCCAGTCCCTGGCCAACTAGAAGTAAAAAAAAAAAAAAAAATTAAAAGGTTTTAAAAAACAGGGCTCACGGGGAAGCAATTGCCTCAGCTGTGAGGGAAAAAAAGCCCCTGGAATTGTTTTTTTTTTTTAAATAAAAAACACTGACCCAGCCTGGGAGTGGCACAGAAACAAAAAGTAAAAAAGTAAAACAAAAAAACCTGAAAAGAAATGAAATAAGAAATGAATTCTTTTTTAAAAAAATTCATTTCATATTAACAAAACAAACTAGGGGAAAGAATAACAAAACAAAATGCCATTTTGGCATGTCATGCCCATCTTGTAGTATGAACTACTACCACAGGATATATGCCATATGACTACAACATGTGACAACACAAGAAGCAGAAGCCATGAGGAAAAAAGGGTGGGTTATTTTTTTAATATAGCAAAAATAGGATTTGATAAATGAGGTATGTTGTCCTTGAGGGTAGCGAATATATTTAAAGCTATTTTTTTTGGTTCCTGAGGTGCTCTTTGAAGACAACAGGATGCAGTTGAATCTTCCTGAAAATTAATGAGCTATAAATGCACAGTTAAGCACCTGTGGCCGCAATGCTGTGCAGACTTGCTTAGGAACAAATCCTATTGACATTGCTGGGTCTTTTGATTATGAGTAATCACAGGGTGTTACTAGTAGGCTATAAGTTACATTTATTTCTGGAAGTTAAGCACACTAACTACATATTAGACACAAACATATGTAACTGAGTTTTAAATCTTTAACAACCCTACCTGATAATCAGCTTGTATTGAGAGGATTTAAAGGAGAGAAACGCCAGAAAAATTCTTAAAAAGAGATGGGCACGAAACAGAAAAATAGTGTTTTGTTTTGTTTTGTAATTATTTTTTTAAAAAACATTTTGTAATGAAATGAAACAATTTGGAAGTTGCCGCCACTCAGCTGGTTTTGACAGCTCTTGCTGTAAGGAGAGGGAGTCCTGGCTTTAGGGGTAAAGCTGCACACCCCTCCCCACAGCCTGACCTGTCAAAACCAGTTGGGTGGCAGAGGCAGGAGAGCGAAGCAGGACTTTAAATTTGTGGCCACTTGCTTTGCTCTCCTGTTGCTGCCGCTGGAACCCACCTGGATTTTTTTTTTGACAGGTTGTGTTGTGGGGAGGGGGGCATGCTCAATCCCCACAGCCTGAGCTAAAAAATAATACCCACATGGGGTAGGGGTGACAACAAGAGAATGGAGCAGGATTTTGAATTTCCCACTGCCTTCTCTGTTCTCTCTTGTCGTCCCTGCCTCCCAGGTAGGTTTTTGGACAGTTCGGGGAGGGGGGAGGCCCATCCGGTGGGAACAAAAAATCCCAGCTGGGTGGCGGGGGGGAGAACTGGAGAGGGAAGCAGGTGGCACCAAATTCAAAACCCTTCTCTGCTCTCCCATTGTCACCCCTGCCTCCCACTTTGGTTTTTTTTTTTTGACAGTTTGGGCTGTGGGGAGGGGGAGCGGGCCCTGCTGTTCTGGGGCAGCCAGGATCTCCACTCACCTGCCCCCCCCCATTGGAGCAGCAAAAATCTGCTCTACAGGCAAAGAATGTTTTTCATGATTTATAGGGCTGTTTTAAAAGCAGATTTTTGCTAATCCAACACCAGCGGCCGGGGGGGAGGGATTTGGTGGTGGATGATTCTCCACAGCCCAGCCTGTCAAAAAATCCAGCTAGGTGGCAATGGGGAGAACTGGAGAATGAAGCAGACAGTACTAAATTCAAAACCCTGCCATGCTCTCCAGTTCTCACCACTGCCACCCAGCTGTTTTTTTTCTTACACTTCGTGCTGTGGGGATGGTGGAGACCAGAGCAGGTGGCACCAAAGTCAAAACCCTGCTCTGCTCTCTGGTTCTGGCCTGAACTGGAGAGCAGAGCAGGGAAATTCATGAATTGTTTCATTTTTAACAGTAAAAAATGGTGTTTCGTTTCATTTCATAATGAAATGCTATCTTTTTGTTATGTTGCAAAACGTTTTATAGCTTTATGACACAATGAAACAGCATGTCATTTTTCTTAACCCCATTCTCAATTTCTGAACTCTAAACTGCCCAGCCAAGTAGCACTTTTCTTGGTAAACTTTAAAAGCATATTCAAAACGTCATTCATCTTCTTTCCTCAGAATAACATTACAAATGATCCACTCTCAGCTCAAGGCTATTTTGACCAGCATAGTTTCCTAAACAAATATTTCCTATTTCTACTTGTATCATATTAAACTTCTAAGCACTTACATAATAAATCAAGCCCCACTGACTTTGCACATATTTACTTTACTGGTTGAGGGGGTAAAGGATTTCCTATATGGGTGTGATTGCTGTTGAATTCTATATACGACCATCGAAGCATTAGTGGTTTGTTACTAAAACAATGAGTGGGAGTCATAAGGAACTAGCAATATTGTTCTAAGGTCAGTTAACCAAAAGGAAGAAAACCAAGAGTTTTGAAATACAGTGGTACCTTGTATAAAGGAATTAATTCATTCCAAATGAAATTATGTTAAGCAAATTTTCCTTTATACAAATTCCCATAGGAATGCATTGAAAATGGAGTAATCCCATTTTATGTTGTACAGATTTTCCCCATAGGAGATTATGTTAAGCAAATTTCCCCTATCTCCAGAATTTTTTATGTTGTACAAATTTTATGTTATACAAGCTGTCTGTTATACAAGGGTCCACTGTATGGGTTTTCACTAACCTCTTAACTAAGGTAGAAAAGAAAGTGAGATCAACAGTGGAAGAGTGTTCTGTGCTTGAAGGATATGTTCTATTGCAAAAGGTGAAGGCAAATTGGCAAATAGTTAAAAAAACAAGCTCTTCAGTGAATAGTTCCTGATCATATTATAAGTGTTCCCTTTTTAAACTTTTTCAAATATACACTATTATGTGTAATTGATTCTTAGTGTTTGCTTCTAGGAAAGCGTTTCAGTTCTTATTTCTTTGAAGGCAAAGGGGGGGGGGGGCTTTTTGCATAGCTTTGGTAACTTTGTAACTGTGAGGATTTGTGGCTAATTCCCAGATCCCTATAATTAAGGCCACAAAGGTAAGGAGTAGGGATGGGCACCAAATGAAAAGCAAAATGCTGCTTCATCATTTCATTAGCTAAAGAAATGAAATGAAGCAAAGCTAAATGGGGAAGCAGCATTTTGTTAGTAATGAAACGAAATGGCGGTTTTTGTTTAAAATGAACCAATTTGTTTCACTGTAAAACAGCTCTCCTGGGTACTAGAGTCACCATATTTGGTGTTAACCTTCCTTAGACTGTCCCCTTTAAAAATAAATAAATAAAAAACAATAAAAAGGAGCACCCACCTGGCCCAAGGGGTGGCCATGGCGGTGCTTTAAAATTAAAAAATAAAAATAAATAAAAGAAGTACACACCTGGCCCCAGGGGCCGCACAGTGGGCACTTGAAAACAAAAAGAGGTGCTGGCCCCATGCCAGCACCTCAAAAAACCCCTGCTGCAGGGGCCAGGATCCACCACCACCACCAAGCTGGCGCTGGTGCCGGTAAGAACCCGAACCTGAACCAAACCAAGGGTGGGCCCAAACCAGGCGAACCTGAACAATGGGTTTTCTGGTTTGTGCCCACCTCTAATACAGTGGTTTGCAAAAGTATTCGGCGCCCTTGAACTTTTCCACATTTTGTCACATTACAGCCACAAACATGAATCAATTTTATTGGAATAGCACGTGAAAGACCAATACAAAGTGGTGTACACGTGAGAAGTGGAACAAAAATCATACATGATTCCAAACATTTTTTACAAATAAATAACTGCAAAGTGGGGTGTGCTGCTCTGTGACAGCCTCAGAGGTTGTCTAAGAGAATACTGTATTGGGCGCAACAAAACCATGAAGTGCAAAGAACACACCAGACAAGTCAGGGATAAAGTTATTGAGAAATTTAAAGCAGGAAAGATTTCCAAAGCCTTGAACATCCCATGGAGCACTGTTCAAGCAATCATTCAGAAATGGAAGGAGTATGGCACAACTGCAAACCTACCCAGACAAGGCTGTCCACCTAAACTCACAGGCCGAACAAGGAGAGCGCTGATCAAAAATGCAGCCAAGAGGCCCATGGTGACTCTGGACGAGCTGCAGAGATCTGCAGCTCAGGTGGAGGAATCTGTCCATAGGACAACTATTAGTCGTGCACTGCACAAAGCTGGCCTTCATGGAAGAGTGGCAAGAAGAAAGCTTTTGTTAACAGACAAGCATAAGAAGTCCTGTTTGCAGTTTGCCACAAGTCATGTGGGGGACACAGCAAACATGTGGAAGAAGATGTCTGGTCAGATGAGACCAAAATTGAACTTTTTGGCCAAAAGGCAAAACGCGATGTGTGGCGGAAAACTAACACTGCACATCACTCTGAACACACCATCCCTACTGTCAAATATGGTGGTGGCAGCATCATGCTCTGGGGGTGCTTCTCTTCAGCAGGGACAAGGAAGCTGGTCAGAGTTGATGGGAAGATGGATGGAGCCAAATACAGGGCAATCTTGGAAGAAAACCTCTTGGAGTCTGCAAAAGACTTGAGACTGGGGCGGAGGTTCACCTTCCAGCAGGACAATGACCCTAAACATAAAGCCAGGGCAACAATGGAATGGTTTAAAACAAAACATATCCATGTGTTAGAATTGCCCAGTCAAAGTCCAGATCTAAATCCAATTGAGAATCTGTGGCAAGATCTGAAAACTGCTGTTCACAAACGCTGTCCATCTAATCTGACTGAGCTGGAGCTGTTTTGCAAAGAAGAATGGGCAAGAATTTCAGTCTCTAGATTTGCAAAGCTGGTAGAGACATACTCTAAAAGACTGGCAGCTGTAATTGCTGCAAAAGGTGGTTCTACAAAGTATTGACTCAGGGGGCTGAATAATTACGCACACCCCACTTTGCAGTTATTTATTTGTAAAAAATGTTTGAAATCATGTATGATTTTTGTTCCACTTCTCACATGTACACCACTTTGTATTGGTCTTTCATGTGCAATTCCAATAAAATTGATTCATGTTTGTGGCTGTAATGTGACAAAATGTGGAAAAGTTCAAGCGTGCCAAATACTTTTGCAAACCACTGTAGCAAAGCATTGAATTGGATTTTTGTTTATTCCACAATAAATGATTAGGGAGTGTGAAAGAAAATGTCCCATCCTCAGGTGGAAAATATTTTTTTTTGTGATTATTATCAAACAGCAGATTTATGAGAGTGATCTGATTCCTGGCTCTCTAGGCTTTAAAGGCCCAATTAAGATATTTCAGACCTGTACCACTTTGGAAACACAGAGCAACTGAAGGATATTTCTGTTTTTGTTTGCTATTGAGAATTATGACATTAAAATGTAGATTTCAGTGTCAGAATAACCACAAGCAAACTACAGATGGAGTAATACTCTTGTGGTAAAACCTGTTAAGCTCAGGCAGGGCAGATTTGTCTCAGCAGTGCATTTGTTGTTGTATTGTTATAGTCGTGTCTGACTTTTCATAATCCCATGTCCATGGAGTTTTCTTGGCAGGAATACTGGAGTGGCTTGCCAGTTCCTGCTCCAGGCACCCACAGCACCTGGTATTCCCTGGTCGTCCATCCAAGTACTAGCCAGGTCCGGCCTTGCTTAGCTTTCAAGATTAGGCAACATTGGATGTACTCAGCACATCTAGGCAGCTAATGCATTTGTAGCCATCTTAAAATAAAGTGTGAAAAGTCTGTGAATATTCTCAGTCATCCAGGTGAGTTTATCTGGAAGTTGAATCATGGTAACTGGACTTCTTTTTCTTGGGAGACTGAAACTGACAAAGCTGTTTGGATGAAGAGCAAAACATTTCAGTCTCTCAAGAAAAAGAAGTCCAGTTGCTATGACTCAACTTCCAGAAAAAGTGTGAAAAGAGAAAATCTTTTGCTATCTTTTCATGTTGGTTGTTTGCAACTGATTGTTATCCTCTTTACCACATCAAGAGGACTGGAATTCCAAGTACATATCTAGAAGGTAAACCATTTACCAGCAAGGATTTAAGCATTAATCGAAAAGCCTAAGGCATAGTCCCAACTACTTTTGAAACATTTACACAAGATAAATATAATGTAGATAAGGAGAAGGAAAGGGGGATTTTGAGTTTGCTTCTCAGAAACCACCAACTTCTAGGCAGTGACTATATGTCACTATATTTCAACGTTTGAAAATAAAGTAAAAACCTTTTATGAGTGCCATGGATGCAACAATCACCTAAAATGCACCTGCTGAATCCAATAACTTTTTCTATTAATTTACTAAACATTTATCAACTTTATTTGGATTACAACCATGAGGATGTATATTTCCCAAGTCGTTGTTACTTGGTTTATGATGGCAAGGATGAAAATGAAGAATGCTATGGAAGAGAACAACCTTTTGAGATGTATCACATCATTGCATTTCTGTTCCTCATTCGTAATACTATAGGTGTTGTAATAACATAGGTTATTATGAGGCGGTGGACCGGATCGCCCCCAAGCGCCTCCTGCAATGTGGAGACCGCTCCTCTCCATGGTATATGGCTGAGTTGCGGTCAATGAAACAAGAACGTAGGAGACTGGAGGTCATTTGGAGGGCAAGCCGGATGGAAGAGAATAGGGCTGCCCTTAAGCAGCTGACTGGCCGCTATCTTCGCGCGATCAGGGACGCCAGAAGATCTTATGCCTCCCTGAGAATTGGCGAGGCCTCGAACCGCCAGGCGGAGTTATTCCAGGTGGTTCGGGACCTCTCCAATCCCAGTCAGCCAAGGCCTCCTCCTAGTGATTTCACTAGCGAGCAATTTGCAGCCCACTTTAGATCAAAAATTGAGGCCATCCGTTCCGACTTGCCCCCCAGTTGCTCTAGCCCACCCTCTGGGATCTCTGGCACCTCACCCCTCCGTTCCCCCCTCCTGGATGAGTTTGGGCTGGTGTCCCCGGCAGAGGCCTCCAGAGCCATGGCTTGTTGCCGGCCAGCGGCCATTCCCTTTGACCCTTGCCCAGCCTGGCTCATTAAATCTGCCGAAGGGAACATGCCCGAGTGGGTTTCCACTATTGCCACGGCCTCTTTTAGGGAGGGACGCTTCCCTTCCTGCTTAAAGGAGACCGTGGTGAAACCTACTCTTAAAAAACCTGGCATGGCCTCTGACGATTTGCCATTGTTCCCTTCCTGGGCAAGGTGGTTGAGAGGGTGGCTGCCGTCAGGCTTCAGTCATATCTGGAGGTAAATCATATCCTGGACCCCTTCCAGTCTGGATTCAGACCCCTTCGCAGAACCGAGACTGCCCTGGTCGCTCTGCAGGATGACCTCCTCAGGGAGGCTGACAGGGGGTGCTCTTCCCTGTTGGTTCTCCTTGATCTCTCAGCTGCCTTTGATACCGTCGACCACGGTAACCTACTGGCCCGGCTTGCGGAGGCGAGAATCAGTGGTCAGGCCCTGGCCTGGCTCCATTCCTTCCTTGGTGGCCGGACTCAGTGGGTTCAGATGGGTGATGTCTTGTCGGCTCCTAGGACTCTCCCTTGTGGGGTGCCCCAGGGGTCGGCAATCTCACCCATGCTGTTCAATGTTTACATGAGGCCGCTGGGGGGAGGTCATCAGGAGATTTGGAGTTCGCTGTCATCAGTACGCTGATGACACGCAGCTCTATCTCTCCTTTTCGTCATCTGCAGTGGAGGCGGTTTGCTCCCTCGATCTGTGTCTGGAGGCCATTCTGGAATGGACCAGAGATAACAGGCTCAAGCTGAATCCGGAGAAGATGGAGGTTCTGTTCTTCGGGGTGCTCGCGTCTGGGTACAGTGGCCCCCTCCCTATGCTGGGGGGTGTTTCCTTCCAGCCTACAGACAGGGCCAGGAATCTGGGTGTGGTCCTGGACTCAGCCCTCTCCCTGGAAGCCCAGGTGATGGCTGTCTCCAGGGCCGCTTTTTTCCATCTCCGCAGGATCGCCCAGATCTGCCAGTATCTTGATGAGTCCTCCCTGAGGACAGTTGTGCAGGCCCTGGTGATCTTGAGGGTCGACTATTGCAATGCCCTCTATGTGGGGTTGCCCTTGACACTGGTCCGGAGGTTGCAGCGGGTGCAAAATGCGGTGGCCAGGCTGGTGGTGGGTGCCTGTAGATACGAGCACATCACCCCAGTCCTGGCTTGCCTGCATTGGCTACCCGTTGTCCTCCGGATCAGGTTCAAGGTCCTGATTTTGATTTTCAAAGCCCTCCACGGCTTGGGACCAGAGTACTTGGCGGAGCGTATGTCCCAAAGGACAACTGGGGCCAGACCCACCAGGCTGGCACAGGCGCGCTCGCTGAGGCTGGCCACACCCAGAAAGGCGCGGAAATCGCGTACGCGAGACCGCACCTTCTCTGTGGTGGGCCCCGCCCTCTGGAATCATCTCCCCAGTGAGCTGCGCCTGTTGGAGTCCCTGCCTGCCTTTAAGAAGGCCTTGAAGACCCACCTCTTTAGAGAGGCTTTTGGCGACCTCCTCTGTTAGGTTTTTTTTTTTTTTTTTTGCCCTGGGCTCTGCCGCCATCTTGCTTTATCGCCTCTTCTCTTATTTGTCTTTTTGTTTTTATTTGCTTTTATTGCTGTAAGCCGCCCAGAGTTCCCTTTGGGGAAGATGGGCGGGATATAAGGCTATAAATAAATAAATAAATAAATAAATAAATAAATAAATAAATAAATAAATAAATAAATAAATAAATAGGTGTTGTACACAAAAATATACATCAGCTGGATGTTATAAATAAAGAGAAAACAGAAGCAAAATGAATGTCTACAGCATTTTGTTTGTTGTTGCACAGACTGATTGGCTACACTCATCATTTCAAATTATATGCAACCTCATGTTCCCAAAATATCCCAGACATTATTGGAGGAAAACATGTTATGAGTTTAAGAATGTTTATTCTCCTGTTAGTACAACAACATTCAGTCTGACCTCTTAATTCTTTAGCAAAGTAGGCTGCATATCTTCCTTGACACTGGGGCTCTCACCACATTGGTCCATGTGCTTGGATTCTTGAGATTAGACTACTGCAGTACTCTCTACAGGGGGCTGCCTATGGGGTTAATGTGGAGACTACAGCTAGTGCAGAATAGGTGGTTAACAGGTACTAGAAGACACCAGCACATTACCCCAATCCTGGCCACCCTGCACTGGCTGCCGATTTGCTACCACATTGACTTCAAGGTTTTAATGCTAACATACAAATCCCTAAATGGTTTGGGACCACATTATCTTTCAGAGAGACTCCTCCCACACAGAACTGCCTAAGTCACCTGTGCATCCCTGGTGGGAGAGCTGAGGGTTCCAATCCCGAGAGAAGCCTGAATGAGTATTCCTGGGCTACTGTTCCCTGAAGCTCCAATCAATGGCTATACTGGCTCATGGCAGTTGTAATGTGAAAATGCCTGGGGTGCCATGTGTGGGAATGATTATTTCCACAGCCAAGATGTTAGTGGCAGTGGGTGCCTCTCATTTAATGGGTGAGAAGGATATGTACACACATGCCTTTTGTAGAGGACACAGAATAAGTTATGGCATCAACAAGCAGGGAAATAATTAATTTATATTTAAACATTTATTTTAAATTCTACCGGAATTGCAGATAATATTGATGTTTTGGCTAATTATAATTCTCTATTTTATGGAGCTCTTTCAAAATACATTCTCTCTGAAGTTTTGTGTGCCTTTTTATAAAAAAAGAAGTTTTATCTTATAGGTAGCATAACTGTGTTGTGTGTTTTTTAAATGAGCCAACATGGAGACCAGTAACTTATCTGGTTAGTCGCTTTCTCAAAGTGCTTGGTTTGTTTAAAAAACAAAAGGATAAGCACTGCTGCTCAGTTTCAGTCTTATAGGGCTTCCAGCAGCATTAACTTCTCTCAGCAAAATCTAATCTATCAAAGAATCCTTTTGCTTTAAGGTTTTTATGCTCTATTTCCAGATTTTACCACATTTAAGCACTTTGATCTTTTCCTCCTTTCTTTATTTCTGGATGATGTTATACTAATAAAGTGGTCCTTCATCACTGCCATTTCCTGCCTCCCATATTGAATCTAATCTTGAATCTCCAATATCATTTTCATCAAAATATAAGCATAGTTATCTACAAAACTGTCAGTACAGCTTCTGTTACTTACAACAACAACAAAAAACTTATATCTTCAAAGATTTGTTCAGAGACATTGTAAAATAGCTTTGCATGGTTTGGAAGGTCTATAAAACAAATACAGTCTTTAAAACTATCTTAAAAATATTGGGTGAACAGGAAAACATGTAAGTCCTGAAAAACATAGGAGTATCATTAAAAATAAACCTTTTTTCCTCTCCCCCCCCCCCGGATTATAGAAACAGCAGCTATCTTCTAAGGGCCTTTTCACACGACCCCTAAGATCCGCTGGCCCCTTAAATTCGGACCAGAGATCTTGGGGGTTCGTTGCTCTTCCTGCCTCCCCACCACTCCGCACTTCCTTGCTCCTGTCTGTGTGAGGGGAGGGAGGGGAAAAAGCCTTAAAAAGGGACAAAAGAAAAAAGCCTTACCTCCGGTGCCGGTGGAAAATGCTCCGAGCCCCGGTCACTTCCTGGTTCCTCTTAAAGGGGCGGGAGGCAAAAAACAACAACAAAAAGAAGCGAGGAGAGCCCGGCAGATCCGTATAAAGGAATTGTCACCTTCTGAGAGCAGGTACAAGAAAAGTGCACTGGGACGCGCTTAGGTGGGCGTGGTCGCACTTAATTTTCTGTAAGCTCCGGAGCTGGTGGGGAAACAATTGTAAGCTCCGGAGCTTGCAGCCATTTTCTGCAGAGTTTAGGGGTCATGTATAAACGCCCTAAGTTAAAATGGTCTTAAACCCTTCATACATTTAACCTAGGATTATACTTGCTGTCTCCATCCTCACTTCAACAAATAGCAAATTTCCAGGTTTTCAAGGTTTACAGTGCAAAAGACACCCTATATAATTTAAGTCTACAATCCTGTATCTAACTAACTGAGACTGTCAATGAGCTCAGCATTATTTGGTCTCAGGACAGCACATATAAGAAGTGACATATTTTAAAAGATTATAATGTGAGTCTCTTGAAGTAGCACACTAACTATATTAAATCATTTTTAATTGTAGTGTGCTAATTTATATTTTCACTCTCATAACAATAACAGTATTTACTAATACATGTTTATATTGAAGTTTCTCCACCCTTATTCAATGACAGACATGATTTCAGTTATTAGGCCTTTTAAGTGTTGGACTGACAATAATCCTAATTTCTTAATAACGAATGGTTGGAACAATATTCCCTATCTATATCTGTATGAGGAAGACAATGTCAAATGTGGCCACCACCACCTTTGAAAAAATGTTGTCCCTTCCTGAAATCATTACTGGGCTGGAAAAAAGATTATATTAAAATGGATTCTCTCCTCTGTATTCTTTCTCCTCTCGGCTTCACAATTATACTAAGCATTAACTCAGATTTCTTGCTAATTTACATAAAGTTTAATAACAAAGCAGCCATAATGAATGAAAATAATGCAGTAGCCAGACTCATTGAACAAATTGGACCTGTTAAGTAAAAACTTTTATTAAATTTCACTGGCCTAACCATTGAATCTAAGTAGATACCCAGAATCAATGACACATACTGTGAGTGTTGACCTACTAACTGATTCAATTGATCTACTCTAGTTAGAACTAACAATTAGATTTACTCCAAATGGTCTACTCTATGTAGGATTAGCAACTGGATTTAGCCCGTTAACTCTACTATTCATTAACTTAATCATCTTGGCTTTATCTTTAATGGGCTAAGTTAATTAAAAATATTCTGTAAATATTTTTCCAAGTTCTCTTCAAGGAAACCTATTAATTGGTTGCCCTCACTTCTTTTCAAATTATTCATCAACTTAATAGTATTTCTTCTTAACATGTCACCCAACTACTAATTGCATATCATTTGCCTGCTGCCCTCTACTTTCAGCTCTGAATTGGTTTCAAATATGTTGAGCTGCTTTCTTTCATTGGTTGTTTTAGAAGAGGTAGTTGTGTTAGTCCATGCAAGCATATCAAGCAAAATCCAAAGATACAAAACAAAACAAAATAAGATAAAAATGTGGCACCGTCAAGATTCACTATTATATTTTAATGTACACTTTTGTGAAGAAGTCCACTATGTCAGACATATAGGAGGAAAATGAAATAGTGGATGCAATACAAAAGTAAAACATAAATCACTGCATGTAGGATGTAATTGAATGCCAAAGACTCTTAGGCCAATGAATATTTAGTACGTTTTACTTGTCTTGGTATTTCATTTCCCCCCATATGTCTGATGAAGTGAACTTTGGAAGGCACTGACAAATAAATGTTATTCAAGAAAGAAAAAAAGGAAGGAAGGAAGGAAGGAAGGAAGGAAGGAAGGTATAATGTGACGACAAAAAGTAACTAGCAAAGATTTTGCGAAATAGAACTCTCTGTGATGAAAAAGATTCAGTATATGGAATAAGTATAGTGGTAGCTCGATTTACAAGTACCTTGGCTTATGAGTACTTCACAAGAGAAGCAAAATATTTTATAAAAATTTGCTTTGATTTGTGAGAAATGTTGTGCAAAATGAACACTAGCAAGGAAGTGATGGTAGTACCTGCCAGGGGTGTCCCTCCCTCACACACAGCCTAGCTCACCTCTTCCTCTTCCTCTTCCTCCTCCTCCCCCTCCTCACTGTTGCTACAGCCATCTTGCGATGGCACACAGATGTTGCCTGGCAGGCTCACAAGATGGTAGTGACAGAGGAGTAAGAGGGGATCCGAGCTGTGATAGAGGGAGGATGGTGAGGGACCCCTGGCATAACGTTGCTAAAACCAAGGCCCTGGGCAGACATCCCTGGCCCAAGCATCTGGAAACCTCCAGCTTAAGCCACAAACAGAATGGATTATGGTTGTAAAGGTGTATCTGGTTTATTAAAAGGTGTCTGTAAAGAAATAAGTTTTTTTAGCATTTACTGAGATTCATATATAAAGCCATGCCACACACACCCAACCAACACTTCTTGTTCTACAAGGCTTATCAAAGAACAGAGAAGGAAAAAAACTGAATTTGATTATGCCCCATGGGATAGAGCTGCAGCACCCTGTGTGGAAAAGTAGACAGGCACTATCACTTCATTTCTTTCTTAATCTCGTGTGCGTTTTTCTGTGTTCTGTGCTGTCAAGTATCCATAAATGCAGGGCTGAGAGAGACTACATTTCGCAGCACGACAAAGTCCTTTAATCTTTAATTTTCAGGATTAGCTTTCCCACTAGGAAAGGTGAAGCAGCTACCTAAGGTGACAAACAAGCAGCAACGAGGTGTTAGAGATCAGATTTACCTACATATTACACTGTTTGTCTTGTATTCCCTAAACCACCTTACTATGTACCACTGTGGTGGAGGCTGCAGTTCTAATACTAGTGCAAATGTAATTCACTTCTCCAGTGATCTTCCTTTCACTGTGATCAACTTGAGTACAGTAGTACCTTGGTTTAAGAATGCCTTGGTTAACACCCCCCCCCAAATAGTTTAAGAAAATAAGTTATTGGAAATGGAGATGCCTCAGTTTAAGAATATTTTAAATGGAATGCCTCGGTTTGCCTTTTTTCTGACCTCCAGAATGGATTAGTTGGCTTTCAATGCATTCCTATGGGAAACAGCATTTCGGTTTATTATTTTTTTGAAATATTAAATGGCCCGGAGAACAAATTAATTACTTAAACTGAGATACCACTGTACTTGGATGTGTGTATGCTGGTCTATCTTTCACCAGCCAAATCTCTGGGCCAATATTGCTAGCTTCTCATACTTTCAAATACGAGTTAAAATCTGTATTAGCATGTTGCCTACATTCTGAGAAAACTTAATACCCTTGGCTACTTTGAAGTACTGTAGTATAAAAAGTCAAATCCATGTGCTAGAAATGCTAGTTCTCTTTCTGCATGCAAACTGGAACATAGCTCTCTGGTTCAGAGAATCCCAAAATTGTATAATCATGAAGTTGGAGGCAGCCTACAAGGCCAATGAGTTCAAATTCCTGCTCCATGGTTATCTGAGAACAGAGTCCACAAGCCCTAGTGTTCCAGTAACAACTGTTTAATTTGTGTTATATTTTTGTGGTGTTTGGATGAAGTCTCTGGAATGGACTTTTCTGTTCTAGTACAGCAGCTCCATCTTTTTGTCATCCAACTGTTGCAACTAGACATGGGTACGACTTGGCGAAATTCTCGTTTCCGTTTCCATTCCTCGTTTCCGTTACGCAACGGAACGAAGAACGACAATTACTCCGCCAGAACTCGAACTCGAACCGATAAAAGAAAAATTGGGTCTGATTTGTCGTTGTCGTTCCTGGCATCACAGCGATCACGTGATGCCAAGCGGCACAGAAAAAAAGTTTTAAAAATAAAAAATACCCCGATTCCCGGCCAAAAAAGCAGGCAAAAATATGCCTGCCTGAGTGAGGGCACCTACCAGAGGGGTGGTTTCT
>JAHTLZ010000274.1:15213159-15243907 GCA_023846285.1 Phrynocephalus versicolor | reverse complement strand
TTTGTAGCGGGCCAGAGGAGGCACCCACCCCAGAGAGGTGCCTCCAGGAGCCCGCACCCCCCCAAACCAGTACTAACGACAGACAAAAAAAGACAAACGAAACAACAAATTTTTGAGAAATTTCGTGAAGAACGGAAACGAGCCAAAACGGGCCGGCTCTGACACACGACAACTCGAAACGTCATTTTTCCTGGTCGTGCCCATCTTTAGTTGCGACTATGAAAAAGCACATATTATCCTGGGAAATTTGGGAGGATTCACCTCTTTTCTGCAGCATGACTCCTATTTACATATAACCTCTAGGAATATCTGCTCCTCCATCATTCTCCTGCCCTGCCTTCCCCTTAAAACCTTGTTTGACCCTGGAGTTTGAAAATAACAAGCAGAACTTTTAAGTAAGCCAAGGCAATATATAGGCAATCACTGGGCCTGGTACAGAATCAGCATTAAACAACTACAGTGGTACCTTGTATAAAGGAATTAATTCGTTCCAAATGAAATTATGTTAAGCAAATTTTCCTTTATACAAATTTCCATAGGAATGCATTGAAAATGCAGTGATTCCATTTTTATGTTGTATGGATTTTCCCCATAGGCGATTATGTTAAGCAAATTTCCCCTATCTCCGGAATTTTTTATGTTGTACAAATTTTATGTTATACAAGCTGTTTGTTATACAAGGGTCCACTGTATCTGTATTCTGCATCTGCTGATACTTTTGAGGCTTCCGAAAAATCAGCCCAACATAATCTGGTCTGGACATATCTAGGACATGAATGATATTTGATATTTGTTGTTTTGACATAGTGATAGAGAATACAAAACACCTCTATTTTAATCTAGGTTGCTCTGGAATTCTTGAGGAATGCCTTTACAAAAGGGTTTGGGAATTAACAGTGTTCTTGTGTACATATGTACTTGCACAGTTTTGTAGGCTGCTAAAACTCTGTAACACTGCCTTGAATAAAAATGTGCGTGATTTCCTTATATTCTCTTTAAATATTGTTTTTCCACCAGTGTATGCTTTAACAGTTTCAAATCTCATTTAACACATACAGCAATTAGAAGAAAATGTTAAATGTTTAATATTTAAGCAAAATTGTTAATTTTTAAACAGTAAAGATGTTCATAGCATTGGATTTGGGGGGGGATCAATTTTGCATTTAGAACCGTTTGTAAATGCAGACAAAGGAGGGGGCAGCTGCTTTATTTTAGATGGAGTGAAAAGAATGAAACCTTTCAGTTTAGTTATTTACCAAATGTTATGATGGGTATTGTAGAGTGCGTAGGAAAAAGCCAGACAGTAAATCATCTAAAATTATGTTCTTTTGGAACCTTAAATTTTGCATTTTAATTGTTTTTAAGCTGATCTCATCAGTCTTATGGCTTAAAATAAGCAATATAGTCCCAGTTAAAGGAGAGGAGAAAATAAAATGAGATATCAGGAAAGTGCAATAATGATAATGGATGGATGTGTTTCCTCCCAATGTGCTTCTTTTTATGAGTGCTAAATCGTGAACAAGCATGATGGAAGGGTTTCTAATAGGGCAGGCCCACTGTGTCAAAAATGGCTGCTAGCAGCAAGAGAGCTTGAAGTAAAATATGCCTTTCAAGCACTTCTTAAGTTCTCTCAGCAACAAAGGGAGAGCTTTCTTTATTCAACACTACTCGATTGTTTGTAGCCTTAGCACCACCTTTTTAATAATACGTAAAAGATTTTGGACAAAGATAAATCAAGTTTAATTTAATTATGCATGAATTCAAGGTAGTGAAATGCTGACTGGTTTAGTTTATTTGTTACATTTGTATCCCACCTTTCTTTGAAGGTTCTTGGGGCATCATGCGGAAGTCCTTCTCACCTTACATTCAGAGCAGTCATGTGAAGTAAGAGTGGGGTGTCTTTATGTTTAGAAAGCTAGCCACTCGGCTACATTACATGTTTACTGATAAATAAGCTTAATTTGGTGTCCTCTGCTCATAAAAAGTATAGTCAACAGATAGCTCTAAAAACACTAGTTATGAAGGAAATCCGCCATGCTTGTTCACGATTTAGCACTCATAGGGGGACACAACCCTAAGGTTATTACCTCTGATCTGTTACCACATTGATTTCAAGGTTTTAATGATGACATACAAAGCCCTAAACAGTTAAGAACAGTGATGGTGAACCTTTTAGAGACCAAATGCCCAAACAGTGATTCAAAACCCACTGTCCCCACCCCACCCCGCAAAGTGCCAATACAGCAATTTAACCTGAATACAGGTGGCTATAAAGGGGCGATGTTGGGTGCCCACAGAAAGGGCTCTGAGTACCACCTTTGGCACCCATGCCATAGGTTCACCAACACTGGTTTAGGACCTTGCTATCTGTCAGAATGGCTCCTGCTGTGGAATACTGCTCATAATACCCTATCATTTCAGGCAGGACATTTAAGAGTACAGTCACCGAAGGAGGCCCGTATATCTTTGACAAGGAATCGAGCTTTCTTAGTGGTGGCCCCTTGTCTTTGGAACTAACTTCCCCCTGAGATTGGCTTAGCTCCTTCACTCCCCGTCTTCAAGAAACATATGAAGATGTGGCTATTTAGAAAGACTTTCCCTGGGTATTATTTGTTAGTGTTTTGCTGTCTTTTATTTTTGCTTCATCTCTAACCCATCTTGCTCTTTGATGGTTTGATGTTATTGTTTTGTTAAAATATTGTTTTACTATTAGAGATGGGCACAAAAAAATGGCATTTTGGTTTTCTGTTTGTCGTTGAGAGGTCTGTTTCGGTTCGTTTCTGTTTGTCGTGAATTTTTGGGGAAAAAAATTTCCGTTTTTTGTTTTTTCATTTGTCGTTTCTACCCGCTTTTTGCACGATTTTTAAAGCATTTCCGAGCGCAGGCGTCCCCCAACGCCCCAGACCAGAGGGAAAACACTAAAAAAAATGGATGCTGGCAGAGACACAGTATAGAGTAGGTATGCAGGGAGGATGCAAAGGCAGCGGCGGGCGTTGCCCAGGGTGCAAGGCAGCCGCAGATTGACTGCACTGTGGGGCAAGGGAGGGTACTCACCGAGAGGTACGCAGCACGCACGCACACAGGGAGGCTGCAGGACTGAAGCTAGAGTTGCAGAGACAGCAATCCCACCCTAACTCCCACCAGAGACTGCAAGGAGGACAGGGGGCTGCCAGACCTTTTAATGCCCTCTGTAGCTGCCAGACATGCCCGCCCAGTCTGCAACCTGGGCATGCTATTGGTTGAACATGATCCCATCACATGGCTTGCCTCCATTTTGTGGCTGGTGGCGACATCCATTTTAAAGGGAAAATAAAAATACATCGCAATGGGAGAAGACAAAAACAAACATTTTAAGGACCCCAACCCCCTGGTAGGTAATAATTTTCAAATAATTATCGCATTATCACTGCATTTTTACAGATGTCCAGGGTGTTTTAATACCCAAGAAATCAATCAATATTAGGCATCTGGGAGCCATTTTGGGTCGATGTCCCCTAACTCCCCTTAAAGGGAAAAAATACTGCGATCTGAGAAAAGACATAAATGCATCTTTTAAGGACCCCACCCCCCTGGTAGGTATTATCAGACAATATAAATAATTATCGCTGAGTTTTTACGGATGTCCAGGACATTTTTTAACATTTAAAACAGCTCATTTCATTGTGCGTCGCCATTAATGGAAACGAAACGAAACAACCACAATTTTTGTGGTTCTGTTCGTTTCATTGCATTTTCATCACAATTTTCATTTGTCGTTTCATTACGTAATGGAACGACTAACGAATAATGGAAATGAAAAAATGTTCGTTCCGTGCCCATCTCTATTTACTATACTGTATTGTTTATTTATGGTATTGTGTGTTGGTTATGTTATATATTTGCTCAATTTTGTAAACCATCCAGAGTAGCCATGTAGCTGGATGAAGTGGTATATAAATGAATGAATGAATGAATGAATGAATGAATAAGAAGATAGGAAGCTGCCTTTCTCCAAATTGGGTCCTTGGGCCATCCAGCCTGGCACTGCTATCTCTGACTTTCAGTGGCTCTTCAAATGTTCAAGCAGGAATTATTCAGCTCTACTTGGAAGTGGTAAGGACTGAAGCTGAAAATTTCAACAGTGCTCTGACATTGAGCTAAAGTGGTTTCTCTCTAGCCATCTGCCAAAGACCTGCAATATATAAGAACATAAGAACATAAGAAGAGCCATGCTGGATCAGTCCAAAGGCCCATCTAGTCCAGCTTCCTGTATCTCACAGTGGCCCCACCAGATGCGTTTGGGAGCGCATGAGACTAGATATCTGTCTCCTGATACCACTCCCCTGCATCTGGCCCTTGAAGTACCCTGGTTTTAAGCCTGGAGATTACACATCTCCATCATGGTTTGTAACCCGTGATTGACTTTTCCTCCAGGAATCTGTCCAATCCCCTTTTGAAGGTATCCAGGGCAGATGCCATCACCACATCCTGTGGCAGGGAGTTCCATAGACTAACAACGCGCTGGGTGAAAAAATATTTTCTTTTGTCTGTTCTTACTCTCCCAGCCCTCAATTTGAGTGTATGTCCCCTAGTTCTGGTATTTTGTGAGAGGGAGAAGAGCTTCCCTCTATCCACTTTACTCATGCCCTGCATTATTTTGTACATCTCAATCATATCCCCCCTCAGGCACTTTTTTTCCAGACTAAAGAGCCCCAAATGTTTTAGCCTTTCCTCATAAGGGAGGTACCCCAGCCCAGTAATCATGTTAGTCACTCTCATCTGCACCTTTTCCAGTTCCACTATGACTTTCTTGAGATGTGGTGACCAGAATTGTACACAATACTCCAGGTGCGGCCTTACTATTGTTTTGTATAATGGCATTATAATGTTGGCTGTTTTATTTTCAATCCCCTTTTTGATAATCCCTAGCATGGAATTGGCCTTCTTCACTGCTGCCACACATTGGGGAGACACCTTCATGGAGCTGTCCACCAACACACCAAGATCTCTTTCCTGATCCGTCACGGATAACTCGGAGCCCATGAGTTGATAGATAAAGTTTTGATTTTTTGCCCCAATATGCATTACTTTACATTTGGCTACATTAAAACGCATTTGCCATTTTGTAGCCCATTCCCCCAGTTTGGAGAGATCCTTCTGGAGCTCTTCACAATCTTCTCTGGTTTTTACCACACGGAAAAGTTTTGTGTCATCTGCAAACTTGGCCACCTCACTGTTTATCCCTGTCTCCAGGTCATTTATGAACAGATTGAAAAGCACCGGTCCCAGGACAGAGCCCTGGGGCACACCGCTTTTCACTTCTCTCCATTGTGAAAATTTCCCATTGACACCTACTCTTTGTTTCCTGGATCTCAATCAGTTCTCAATCCATAAAAGGACCTGCCCTCTTATCTCCTGACTGTGCAATTTTCTCAGCAGCCTCTGGTGAGGGACTGTGTCAAAAGCCTTTTGAAAATCCAGATAGACTATATCCACTGGTTCACCCAAATCTACATGCCTGCTGACCTTTTCAAAAAATTCTAAAAGATTTGTCAGACAAGACTTACCCTTGCAGAAGCCATGCTTATTTTCTCTCAGCAGGGTTTGTTCTTCTATGTGTTTTAAGATTTTCTCTTGGATTAGGCTTTCCACCATCTTCCCTGGGACAGATGTAAGGCTAACTGGCCTGTAGTTTCCCGGGTCCCCCCTCCTTCCTTTTTTAAAAATTGGTGTGACATCTGCTATCCTCCAGTCCCCCGGCACTGTGGCCGTTTTAAGAGACAAGTTGCATATTACCGTTAAGAGATCTGCAATTTCATTTCTCAGTTCCCTAATAACCCTTGGGTGGATGCCATCTGGGCCCGGTGACTTGTTAATCTTCAATTTATCAATTAGTCCTAAAACATCCTCTCTTTTAACCTGTATTTGATTTAATTCTTTAGTCAAGAGGGGCCGTTCCATACAAATGGAAATAATTTTTTATGGAACAATTGTAAGGAGAGAAAGTATTTCCCCAGAATCCCCACCCTTAAATCTTTACATTTCCAAGTGGGTTTCAGCTCTTTCCTTTGAAACCCACTTAAAAATGTAGCAACCAACAGAGGGGAACCTCATCCAAAATTGGAGGGTGAGGGCCTTCCTGTTTGGGCCATAGGATACCTTCAAATCGCAAGTGCTGATGGCGGAATTGTGAGATAAGCTGAAACAAGGACATATGGGTTTGGCTTTTGCCAAAAGTGGAAGTTGTGTTTGGTCCCTTTCTACTCCTCTTGTGTCACTTGAAGTAAAATGACAATTTATTTATTTATTTGTTGCATTTATACCCCGCTTATCTTCATTGCGAACTCTAAGCGGCTTACAAGGCTGCAATAGCCACACAAATTACAATAAGTGCACAAACAAAAAAGACAATGCTTTTGGTAGCCCATTAGTATTTGCTGTGGAGCAGATGCAGAGGCATGTCGATATTGGGTAATTTGGAGAGTTGGTCACGGCTGTAATGACACAACACACAAGTATTGCAGGGGGAAAGAAGATGGTGAAGCATGCAGCAACGTTTTGCAGTAGCAACTGCTTATTTTAGATATTATAGAGCTCCAGCTGATCCCAGCTTCACCATGCAACAAATTGTCCATTGCTTAGGAGGTTTGAAAGGCCCCAGTGAAATCCTATTATATAACTTTAGTTTCCCCCAAAATTTCATATATTTGGCCAAAAAAAAAAAAGGGTATCACTTGAGGTGGAATCTGATGGCAATTCTCATTATCAGCTGTCATGAACCATGTGATTTATAAAACAGCCATGCTGTTTTTTCCTTTCCAGTGTCCACTTTAGTAGAGTCTTGTTAACAATAAAGAGAAGTAAGTCCTACATGGCTGTGATAATACTTTTCATGACATCATGATTTATTAAACATTCATTATTATTATTCCTAACACACTTGTTCTATGAGTATTCCTCTTAAGTAACATGAATAATTTTAGCTAGCAACATCTTAGTTGCTTTCTGATGAGCCACCCATATATAATGTGCTCAAAATACAATGCAGTAAACCAGTTCACTTTCTCTCATGATTTACCATGGGTTTTGATACTCGGTTCTATATCAGAAAATTGCACAATATAAATAAAACAATGTAGTGTAGTATGCATGTGGTATGTGTTAATGCAGTCATTAGTAAGCACAATCTGCTCCATTATTAATGCATATTAGATTATAGAGAGCGAAACTAATTCACATTAGGTCACATTGTGTTTCTGTAGTAAACCGTACAATATTATGTTAACCATAAGAAACTGTCATCAACAAATATAAATACTGTCCATTTCTACAAAGATTTCAGCCAATGATTTTCATAAACTAAGTTCCTGCACTTAAGTACTAGACATTCTATGGTGATTTACAGTTTATTACAGTCCTGTCCTGTTGAACATGTGAAATCCAGAAAGATGATAACAGATAAATGATTGAGGGCAAACATAGCATTGATAAGCAATAATGAACACTAATTGCAAAGATTTGAAGGGGAAAAAACCCTCAAAATAAAACTCCCTCTGGGTCTCAAAGCTGTGATATCAGTAATATTTCACAAGGCAGAACACAAAATGCAAAATGGCATCATAATTTTAATTGGGGGGTTCCTGAATTAGGGGGGGTTAAAGAAATATTATCTCTGGTTGCAAAGGAGGCCCACCTTCTCATTTCCCTTGCTGAGAATCAAACCCAGCTTTGCCACATTGCAAAATGGATATACAAGTCCTCCTTACTAGGGATGGGCACGGAATGGAAAAAATTGTGTTTTATTTCATTTTGTTTCATTCCCCTGTGTTTCGTTTCATTTTGTTACAATTTTTCTAAATTTGTTTATACAAAATGAAACAGTAATGAACTGATTTGTTACTCTATAAAATGGGTCCCCTGGGACTTAGAGGCACCATATTTGGTTGGTAACTTCCTTGGACTCTCCCCTTAAGCCATCCAAATTTGGAGAGATTTGGGGTTTAGGGGGCTGAGTTATTCAACTCCAAAGGGGGTGCCTCAGAAACAAACATTTTAATTGTAATGTTATGTGCTTGAAAATAGTGATCCCAGGCTTCTAGCAGCGTGGAAATTACAGAGAAGCTTCCTCCAGCTCTCCCCTTGAAGCACACCCAATTTGGAGAGGTTTAGGTAACAGGCAGTCAAGTTATTAAACTCCAAATAGGTACACCCAAGAAAAAAATCATTTGTAATTTAAAAGTATTTGAAAATACTGACCCCAGGCATCTAGCAGCATGGAAATTGCAGTGGAAATTCCTCAAGCTCTTCCCTTTAAGTCCACCAAGGCACATTGGGCTGTATCAGAATTTGCACTCCACCAGGCAGGCAGGCAAGCAGGCAAGAATTAAACATCAGGCTTGGGCCATATGACCCTCAGGTATGAAGAGAGAGTGTGAGTGGAACTCCCTTGAATGTCCAAGGTATAAAAGACACCTCCATCTCCAGGGCAGCTCTTACAAACATTATGGGCCATTTCAGACCCTCAGGTATGAAGGGAGAGTGTGGATCTCCCTGGCATCATGCAAGACCAAGGCAGGTCTTAGAAATAAATGGATGTTTCAGACCCATAACATGCAGGCAGGCTAGCAGGCCTGGGAGGAAGGCAGGAGTTTGCCAGAATACTCCAGCTAGAAATAATGGGAAAACAGAGATTGGCAGAGCATATATACCAACAATGAAGTTTTTCTTCCAAACATGTCAGGCACAGACACAATGTCAAGGCTACATAATTCACAAGAAAGTGAAGGTTTACGAGGGTACACTGAGGCACAGTATGGCGAGGAAGATGTCAAGAGAGGTGAGGTGGAAGAATAGATATTACTCTGACATTCTACAAGAGTAAATTTTGATGTTCCACCCCAGAGGCTCACAGTTAATTGTGTTTCATATGAACCTCAAAAATACCAGGATGTGTTAGAGTTGCCAAAGTATGAGCAGAAAAATGGAAAGAGGCAATGCAATCAGAATTTAACTCTTCAAAGCAATACAGGGTCTTCACTCCTGTAAGTTTGCCAGAAGGAGAGAAAACAATTGGTTGTAGGTGGACCTATAAATTAAAGAAAGTAGCAGACAATTCTGTAAAATTTAAGGCAGGACTAGTTGCGCAACGGTTTTTTTCCAGTGGAAATATGAGCATTATGACAAAGTATTTGCATCAAATTTACTCATTATGTCTATTTTGTACACTTGGTTTACAATGACCCAGTATTACATACTGGAGTCCATTTTACAAATCAGTTAAATGTACATATGAAACACCTGTAGACAAACCTATTCTGTCTAATACAACATATTTTTCCTCACTTATGTCTGATATTACTATCTAATAATGACCATCTCCCTCCCCAGGAAGTTACTAATTGAGACACTGGAAGTACACAAGGGCTGGAGATGGAAGGAAGAAGGGTTCAATTCAAGGTAGAACTATAGAAAACAAAAACACTTTAAGTTGTATGACAAATGAAAAATAAATAACCCTGAATTTATGATAATACTATTATCATAAACTCACAGTTCATCATCACCACATCAGGTTACTTTTCATTTTCAATAAAGCAGTGACATTCACTGCTGTTTCATTTTCTGCCCATTGACCCCAATCAGCAGTCTAGTGCTCTTCAAATGGTAGCCAAGTCATCAAAGGCTGTGTTCAATTTTACCAAAATGAAACACATTATTGCTCCTAGGAAGGTGAATTATAGAACTCTCCTTCTTAGGAGATGATTGATATTGTCATGGTTATTTCCATTGCAAATATTTCTTTCTTTTTTAAAAAAACTAGACACTCTCAGAAAGCAAAAAGAAACGTATGCTTCTGTGTCTTTCATAATACTTGCCCCCAGCTCTTTCTCAGGCTATTGACAAACAACACTTCTGATTTTTCTCGTCTGCTGCCCCAATTAGCTTTGCTAGTAAATTAAAGCTTTCAGACTGTTTTTAAGTTGAATAAAAATAAAAGAATTTTATTAATTACAAAGTAGAATCAAAATCATTAATGGTAATGTATTGAAGTACAAAAAAAAAAAAAGAATATAGCTCAAACCCACTTAAGTTTGATTACTAATACAACTGAATATATGCACACCCAGTTCCTAAGTTTACAAACTCTAAACACCCAGTTTTCCGCACAGACACTCTAAAAATCTTATCTCTTCTTTAGCCCTATCTGTCTTTCTCACTTAGATGGTGCCAGTCCCTATTTGATTTACTCAGACTCTGTCAGATTCCCTATCTAAATAAAACAGTGCTGAGCAGAGCCTTAAATCCCCTCAGGCTACTCCCCGGAGCCTCTCATTGGTCTACAAACCCATCAATCAGTACAGACACCTCTCATGAAGTATTCATTACCACAGGTAAATGCCACAGCCATACCATTAAAGGCTGTTTTCAATTTTACTCAAATGAAAGCACATTATTGCTCCTAGGAAGGTGAATTATAGAACTCTCCTTAGGAGACGATTGGTAGTGTTGTGGTTATTTCCTTTACAAACATTTCTTTCTTTAAAAAAATTTAGACACTCTTAGAAAGCAAAAACAAACATACTGTATTCCTCTGTGTCTTTCATAACACAGTAACTATGGGGCAGTCAATAAAAGTGAAAAGTTAAACTTGGTTGCTGAAAGGAAACAATGTTTTAACACAATGGGTTTTCAGACTGGCAAAGGAAGCCATTGCCACCGAATATGCCTGAGGTTCTATAGTTGGCAAGATTCAAGGGGAGAATAGATAGAACATCTTTTTGGGTGGCAGTGTTATAAAGAGAGCTAAAGCCAATCTGCATTTGTGTGGCAACAGAATGAAATCTTCCATGGAGAATATATTAACACAGAAGCAGTGTCTTATTCGCCTGTGAGCCATGGCTTCAGTGAACAGTAAATCTAGATGAATTACTCATCAGGCCTTTGTTTTCAGGTACAGAAGCATTAGCACAGTCAAATAAAACCAGGGGCAAGAAGTAAAATGGGAGACATTTGGATTTGGCATTTGGAGCAGAGACATTCACGTGCAACATTCCACATTTGGAACAATGAATAGTCGGATTTAACATGAGGAAACAGTTTCTAATTCTACAGCTGTCACACAGAATTTTACGATTCTGCCACTTTCTTCTATATTATTTGGGCCTGCAAAGCCTGCCCCAGTTTATATATGTCAGTTAAATTCTCAGGCTTAAATCCCATTCCTAGTCCCTGCTAAAGTGTCCAATAATTCAACAGCTGAATGATAAGGCAACAGTACAAAACCATACAAATGTTACTCCTGGCTCCTTATGTCATGTCCCATGTTTCTGGGTGGTGGTGGTGTGTGTGTGTGTGGGGGGGGGTCTTGAGTATGATGCTTAGAATAGTGCTATCACGTCACAGCAAAGATTCATTTTCCGGGGCAATGGGGGGGGGGGGAACTGCCAGCTAAAGAAAGTTGGAGAAATGCTGCTGAATATTGCACACACACATGAAAGTCTGCACAATTGTTATTCAGAGGGAGAAAGCAATTCCACGTCTTCTTTTACCAATTCTAAATTTCATAATCTTTTGTCTTGTGTGTGTGTGTGTGTGTGTGTGTGTGTGTGTGTGTGTGTGTGTGTGAGAGAGAGAGAGAGAGAGAGAGAGAGAGAGAGAGAGAGAAGTGTGTGAGAGAGGGGGGAGAGGGAGGGAGAGAGGGACAGCTGAACTTCAGTTTCAAGTCTGAACTATGAAATTCTTCTAGTCACATGGAACTAGCACAATCAAAATATTTCATTGAGTTGAAATTTAAACACAACAGAATAATGAAGCACTGTTGTACGGAACTCTACAAGTAAGCCCTCTGCCCTTCCTCCAGCTCCTTTCATAGCAGCTTCTAAATTCTGGAGGCATTTTAAAATATTTATTTTATTTCATCTTTCCATTACTACATTCTCTTAGCAGATTTATAAAAGGCATGTAGGGACAGGGTAGGTAACAGGAAAACAAGCATGGTCAAGTCCTGATTCAGCTGCCCCAGAGACATCTGGCTGTCTACTATTTTAAATATTATTGTCACTTTAATTTAATCTCAGTTGGCTAAGCCTAGTGAGTTAGCTAATTTTTCACCCCTATTCCAAGATGAAGATTATAGTTTTTCTATGTCATCCTACCCCCCAGCCTCCACCACCAAACAAAAGCATGTTGTTTCAACGAAAGGGGAAATGGGAAGGCAGGTGCATAGGCCTGTGCCCCTTTGTTTGAAGAATTGGGGTTTGATGTCCAATCTACAGCTTCCTCAATGTAACTTTAAACCGAAATTATAATGAAGCTTATTAGGGATGGGTACAAAATAAAAAAACAAAATGCTGTTTCATTATGTAACAAAACAAAATGAAATGAAATAAAACAACGAAGCAGCATTTCGTTACAGACTAAACAAAATAGTCATTTTTCCCCATTAAAATGAACCATTTCATTTCCTCTGTAAAATGTCGCTGACCCGCCATGGGTTAAAAAAGCACCAACCTGGCCCACGGGCCATCTGGTCAGTGCAAGAAAAGGAAGAAAAATAAAAAATGTGCTGCAGGCCAGCTGGTTGGTGCAAGAAGAAATAAAAAATATTTAAAATGTGCCAACCTGGCCTGCAGGCTAGCTGGTGGACATGAGAAGAAATAAATAATAATAATTAAAAAACTGTGCCGACCCGGCCCACGGACCAGCTGGTCAGCGTGAGGGGGGGAAAGCGAAATGAAACAAACAAAATATGAAACAATGTTAAAAAATCATTTCATAATAAAGGAAATGAAACGAGAGGGAGAGAAACAAAAAACAAAACGAACTGCTATTTTGGCATTTCATGCCCATCCCTGAAGCTTATATGTTTCCAGTCTTACTTTATATCTAAGAAAAACCTGCCTGGCAAAATTCATCTTTGAATTTTCTAACTTTAAGTTTCTTACACCAGGACAAGTCTGAAGAAGTGGAAGGTCCTGATCCATGAAAGCTAGCAGACTGTATGATTTTTATTGGTCAATGAAGGCATTGCCTACTCTTGCATTTGCATTATTTTAAACAGGATATTGTTTCAGACAGAGTCTTTGTCGCTCAACAACCCAGTTCCCTTCTTGTTGCAGAAGGCCTCTAATAAATAGTGTGGGATCTGGTTTCCTTCCTAAACAAATATTTAGACTTACAAGTATTGTCTGTATGTCTTGATAAACTGAAAATAATTCAGAACTTTCTTTTGTTGTATCCTACACAGTTTTAGCCATATATGACACTTTCTACTATATATTATCTTGCTTTACACCTTATCCACCCCATACCCATTTGAAATAGCAAAATGGCATTATGTAGATGGTGTATAGGCCATTAAAGCTTCTGGTGCCCTGTGGAAGAAAGAAAATATATTAAAAATTGATTTGGGATCTTTACTTTTGTCTTCATAACATTTGTATTAAACAATGTAGTGGAAAGTACCATTTGAGGTTGACATTCAAAGCTTTTTAGTGTGAAAATATGCTACACTAAAATGTTTATATAGCTAAGTAAAATGGCCAGCATCTGAGTAAGATATTTTAAACAGTCCATTAAAACGTGGCATAGTGTTCTTGAATTATTTAAATAGGAACGAAGATATTTGCTGTTTATATTGGACATGGTAAACATTACTACTGGAAAAAGTACTGTATATGAAATACTACCTTGAATGAACATATTGTGGAAACAGTGCAGGGGAATTGCCAACATTAGTTCTCTCTTTTCTTTCGATATGCTGTGGTAAACAGCTGCAATGCAAGTCTGATTTCCATGATGCCAGTGATGAGATGTAATCACACATTTGATTGTTTTTGCAAGTGGGACTTAGTCTTTTGCCTCTTTTATAAATGAAGAAGCTGCTGTGCACATCCAAGGCACATGACTTGCACATTGACAATTAGTCACCATGGTTTCTGCTATTTTGCTTCTGCACGCAGTAACAAGCAATAGGATTCTGGAAAAGGAACAAAATCAAATATTAATGTCAATCAAAAACAAATCCATGAAGCCATCTTGGGGGGAAGAAGCCATCTTCCCCCCAACCAAGATCACCATTTACCGGAGCACACAGTTTGGACAGCTTCCCATGGCTTTCAAATTTGGCCTACTTTTTAGGGCCTTTTTACATGACCCCTATTTTCTTTTTAATGCTGTGGCATATGTTTCATTATGGAAACTTTGTGTGGTGCGTATTGTTTACCTAATTTTATTTTGTACTGATAGTCTTTTGCTATTTTCAAGTGAAGATCTTTGGAATCCCTATTTGCAATCTAAAATAGGTTTATTCTCATAAAAAAGCTTTAAGCCCACAGCAAAACCTCCTCAACAAGAACTAGATTCTCCACAAAAATCCTACTTTGCCACCTCAGCATGGCATGGCAGCGGCCCATGTGCTTCACTTACATAGCTTTTGAGATATACATTCCCAAAGTTATGAAAGTTTATAGTAAGCTAGTAATGTTTTAAAGAAAATAAATACATTCCTAGTAGCAGACATTGTATGTGCTTAGCCAGATGCAGGAAGAAACTAAACTAAACTAAACTAAACTAAAGTAAACTAAAGTAAACTAAACATAACCTTCTGATTTATGAATGTGGGTGTTTTGTTTTGTTTTGCCTCTCTACCGATAATTCAGAAAGCCAGCAAATGGCCCAATATTGCTGCACAGTAACATGCCCATGTTTCCAAAAGGAAAAAGGAAGCCAAGCTTTATTACTTTCTGTAGCAGCACGGAGGTAGCCAGAGGAAGCTGTTTTGTCAGTGGTGCAAGTGGGAACTTGCCCTTCCCCAATGGGTAGAAGACATTGGTAGATCCTATCACATGCCTCACAAGTTGTGAAGGGGACACTCATTCCCCTGTCCCATGGCAATTGGGAGATGCTTCCCAAGGGGGAGGCCAGGAGTACAGACAAAGAAACCCAAGGATGATGGCCATTTCCCTCTCCATGCAGGGAAGAGGGAGCTGCATAGCTAATGACCTCTGGCCATGATTCCTGCAGACTCCTATTGAATCTGCTGGGGTCAGGTAGACTATGGGGGTCTCCTGGCTGAATGGAGGGCCTGGGGTTTGAAGGCCTAAATGAGTCTGAGGCCTCAGATGGAGGGCTTCTTTTGATTTTCGGGGGGGGGGGGGGTTTCCTCCTGGTGTCACAGTGGCCTTGAGGCTGTGCTGTGGAAGGGCTGAGCCTCCTGGGTTGTGGAAGGGCTGGGACTGTAATTTTGGGCTTAACGTCTGTTGGAGAAATGAATAGGACAGAGAAACGCTGATCAGCTTTTCCAGGGACAGATGTCCCTTAGCCAGATGGTATTCTGAAATGTAACATTTTACTGTGCTTCAGATTCAGGATGCACAGCGATTTCTCTCTTGCACCCTCAGTTAATCCTGCTGCCCTCTTATTTTTCCTCTTATTTTTCAACCTCTAAAGAAGACCAAGTAAGCCCTCTGCCCTTCCTCCAGCTCCTTTCATAGCAGCTTCTAAATTCTGGAGGCATTTTAAAATATTTATTTTATTTCATCTTTCCATTACTACATTCTCCCCAGGACCCAATTCTCTTGCCACCCCACACACCGGAATAACCACGCGAGACAAGGTGTTGGGTAAACACTCCGGGACACACTTTATTAACAACCAACAACAAAACACAACTTCAAACAGGGGGCCTGCTGTAGTGCGGGTTCTAAGTTGTTACCTCGGGTCTCCCAGGACCCATCCCACTGGCAGCTTACCTGGGCGAGTTGATAGCCCCGGGGGTGTCCTGTCTCTGGACAGGTCAGCCTCGGCCAGCAAGTCCCCTTTCTCCAGCCGGGCCCTCCAGGTACGCTCATCCCCCCGGCGTTGTGATCTCCGATCCGTAACGCCGTGAGGCCGAACGTTCCCACAGGGAATTTGAGACCTTCTCACCTACTGCCTCCAAATACTCCGCACTACTGCCCCGTGTGGCCAGACCAACATCCTACCTAAAGTGCCCACCACGCTGCAGCAGTATGGGATAGGTGAAAAATCCCCGGGTGCTATGTGCCAATTGTGCCCCGGGTCAAAAATTCCTATCTGGCCCCGAAGCGACCAGACAAGCTCATACTACTGCATAAAGGGGTGGGTGGGTGGGAAAAGCCAGCCGACGAAGAGGCCGGGCCACGCCTGCCAAGCCCTTATAAGGGCTTGGTGGCTTCCAAAGCTCTCGCGAACCTGGTAGGTCTCGCAAGGCTTCCGGTCGGGGGAGGGGCAAGGGCGCGCCGCGGAACCAGACATAATGTTTAAGAATCATCTACCCCCTCCAATAAAAGGAAAGGGTCCTCTTGAGCACTGCTCTTGTGTTCATTTTCAAAGCTGTCTCCTCCAAGGCTGAAGCTTTGGACTTGTTTGCCTATTCCCATCTTTGCTGGATGTCAGGCATTGCCTATACTGTATGTCCGTAGCTGATTTTTCCTTTGATTGATACCTGTGCTCCTTTAGAAATATATCTCAAACCTTTCACCTGGGACCTTCTGCCTATAAAGCTCTCTCAAGGAGCTACAGTACTCCATGTGTATTGTGTGGCTAAAAGGGCTTCACAAAGCAATGAAATGCCCCCAACCACTAATAGACCTGCTTAGCCATCAACTTGCTTGAAGCTGTATAGGCTCTGCAATCAAGTTCAACCTGTCTGCTGTATGTCTGCCTGCCTGCCTGTTTGTTTGTTTGTTTGTTTGGAGGTGAGACAATAGAAGCCTTCTGGCTGGAGATAATCTGTGTATGTGCAAGAATCCATGACCGTCGATTGTTGGAGTCCTTTCTGGAAGGCATGACTATCCTCTGGAATTGCCATGTTCTCTCCTTATCCAGTGCCCAAGATGGTGGCTCAAGGGGAGGTAGGAAGCAGTGTAGGAACACGTTCTCAAGCAGACCCAGGGAGAGTGGTTTGGGAGGAAGAGGGAGTGAGTGTGAGAGAGTTTCCAGATGCAGGTAGACCAAAGAAGGAGGGGGGGGAGGAAAAAGGGGAACTAGGAAGGAAGCTTAGGCCTAGGATGTCCAGACAGGTAAGAGAGTTCAAGTCATTTCTGGGGTGTGGGGGGTGTTCTGGGGTGTGGAGATGATCTTCTGTGACTGTCTCCTTCAAGAGCCTGAGACCACAGTGGATATGAACTGTCAACCCAGGGAATTAGCCTGAGTTGTGTGTCTGGCTCTTTTAAATCTCCTGGAAATGAATTATTTTATCCTGGCCCAACAAGAAATGTTTTGGGAAGGGTCTCAGGGGACCCCGAAAGCATCTCTGAGAATTTCATTGTCTAATTGTGAGTCTACACCCCCAGGGACAGATGTCTCCCCCTTGCCCCCTAGCTGCGCCACTGATTGTGCCCTGTGCCTTTTAAACTGTAACCCACTTCTTTCTCCCCCTTAATTTCTCCCTTTCTATTCCTTTGTCCACTTACTTGTGTCTAATCTGATCTAACTGAGTCAGTGACCTTAAGGGATTTCCAGCTGTGCATCCATAGTTGCATAGTCGGCTTCTCTATGACTTTTACAATTTATTCATGTTTTATAATTTTTTATGCAAACTACAAATAAGGGCTGACTGATTATTTTGATTGTGAATGTGGGTATATCTCGCAAACTTTACATCACATTGTGATGGAATGCACCCTTAGAATGTTTCCTCACTCCCTGCAATAACTAGATCATATTGAGCGCACTGTCAATCAATGGTTAAATGATTTAGATATCAATTTAATTGCTCTAGTAACTGCTCATGCACAATGTAGCTTACTAATTCTTCAGTATTCATATTGAATGTTTTTAAAATCTTGAAGAATTTATTCTTTTAATGTTTCATATTTTATACATATTTTATATTGTCCTTGCAGAGTCTTACACAATAATGCTGTATTCTGCAATGCCATACAGAATAAAACACTCACAAGAGAAAAATCCCCAAAATGGACTCCTGCTTTCATCAGTTAACAACTTTTCACCCAAACATGAAGCTATTGTCAGGGATGTTTTTCAAACATATTTCAAATACTTGAAAGGTAGTCATACAGAAGGGGAACAGGATCTGTTCTCAGTCATCCCAGAGTGCAAGACATCCAACAATAGGCTCAAGCTGCAGGAAATTAGATGTAAGATGATTATCAGGAAAAGAATTCTCAAATGTTAGAGTATGACAATGGAGCCAATTACCTTGGGAGCTGTTGAGCACTCCAGCATTGGAGGCATTCAAGGGGAAATTGGACAACTATCAGTCAGATCTGCTTTGATTAGGATTCCTGCATTGAGCATTGGGTTGAACTTGATGGCCTTATTGCACATTCCAATTCAATTTTTTTATGACTGGGAGGAAGAGGGTATCATGTAGATCACATTTACTGTCATTTGTGTTGTCAACATTCAGGCCACCATTGGCTGGAACCTTATTTTTGTCTGCATAAGGTTTCTATGACATAACATGGCTAATTCTGGCTAATTGATAGAGTGCCAAGATGCATCTCAGTTGTTCAATGATATATGTGACCAGGTGACACCTTGTTAATTAGCTTCAATTAACTGTTCTAAGTTATGCAAATTTTATACAAATAGCAATAGGATTCTGGCCATTGATTTTTCAGGTATGGTCTGATAACAGTCTAAGTGCCCCTTTTTCTGCTCACCTACATTTAAAAGGTCTAAAGAGCTAAATCTTTAAGCATATAGCATTACAGTGGTACCTCGCAAGACGAATGCCCAGTAAGACGAATTATTCGAAAGACAAATGAAATTTCCGGGGATAGGCATTTTTCACAGGACAATGGCTTGCCTACTCAATGTCTTGAGAAAAAATTGTCTTATAGGGCAGGCATTTGAATTTTGCATGCCCCCAACCTGAGGGGGTTCTAGGTGCATGAAATTCAAAAGTTTGCCTTCCTTTCCTTCCCTGTAGTATCTGATCCCTGGGTCATGTACCCACGGATCCGTGCTACATGATCAGGAAAAGCAGGAAGTGTTTGAATTTTTCACACTCATTCAAATGTCTCCCTGCCTTTCCTAATAATGCAGGACAAATCTGAGGGTGCTACACCATCAGGGAAGGCGGGATCAAAGCACCACCTCCTCCTCTTTGTGCAGTCCTATGGGAAACTGTGTTTTGCAAAAATAAAAATAAAAAAAATTGTAAGACAAAATTTCATCTTACAGGGTACCACTGTATTCAGGTCACTGTGAATGCAACAGATGTTCTGCTGAGGATAGAATGATTGTAGGGTGCAAAGGAGTTCCATCCAGCCCTATATTATGTTCTCCTGATTAACAGCAGTATCACAAATGGTGTAATTGGAGCTACATATGTATGAACTTGACTATTCAACAAGGGAAGGATTGTGTCTGTTTTATGGATCTCCCTGTTCAGGAGCACTGTACCTTTTAATACTGCTGTATGAAAACAAAGAAGGACCAATGCATGTATCAGCCTTTTGTCAGTCTTCCTGTATGCATCTGACTGCTGATTGTCATCAACAGGATGGAAGCCCCCAGATAAATCCAAGAAACCCTGTGGAAAGAACACCAAAACAACTTTGATTGACTTAACAATGCAGTCTAGTGTCAGAGCCTTGTGTACTCAGAAGCTTCCATTCTATGAGCAGAGGAATGCTTTTCTGTGCATGAAGGCACATGTGTGCACAGTTTGATTGCTTGCCAAGGATGAAGAGATACAGCATACCTCACTGAATCAGTAGGTTTGGGATGATGTTCTTAGGACTCATATCCTTAACATGAGTCAAATGCCTGGTTTGGGGAACAGGCTGTGATTTGTGGAAACAAAATGACACCAAGCAGCTTCTACTCTAATTTCATTAATATGGTGGCCAATTTTCTTTCATTTCTTGTTTTTGTGATGTTGCAAATAAGGCACTTTTGGAATAGCTTGATCGAATAATTCTGTCAACACTTAAATTTATCATACATTTTAAGATTCAGTAGCAGTATTCTAGGACCTGGATCACAATTGTTTAAAAATGCATAAAAACAAAAATAAATTTAAAAACAAAAATAAAAGAGAGGGAAATGGGAAAAAACAATTCAACGAGCAGTGATGGTTTGAAGTGTTAATTGCCAAACCATCTAAAAGTGTATCAAGAATGTCATTTTATGCAGCATAATCCATCATATTTAAGAGAGTTAGGTGATACATTAATAAACGTTATACATCTTACATGCAAACATTTTTTTTTATAATAAATGCACTACAAACTAAACAACCTTTCAGTTAAATTATTATAAGTAATAGTCAGGATGGGAAGGCAAAATGACAGCAGAATCGTGATGGCACAGATTTTAATACCTTGGAAGCTGCAATTCTATTGTGAATTTCCTTTTAACGATTAGAATAGCCAGCTCCTAACCCAAAGAATTTTCTATTTCCCTTAGGAAGCTGTGTGGTGGATGAGATAGCTTTGGTATTTCCTGCCTATAGACTGTCTCTTATAGAGAAGTCTGTTGGAAGGAGTATTTATGTGTCAATGTGTAAGAGAGGGACATGGAAATGGAGGATTAGTTGCTGTTGTTTCATCCAGAGCAATGTGTTGTTGGCCTCCCTTTCTTGCCATTTAGGACCATCAATGGTCCCAGTAGCAGAGTCATGCTGAAACATTAAGCCATATCCCATGCTGCAGAAGCACATGGCTGTGAAGTAGTTAGTGACCAGGACATTGTAAAAATGCTGTGAGACATCCTTTGCTACTACTTCATATATTCCTTGTCACAGGACTGGAGTTGGCACAGGAAGAAAAGGAAAATAATGTGGGTTAAGCTCAGTCTTTTTCCTTTTTTTTTGTTTTGTTATTTTTTTATTATTTTTATTTAAAAAACATACAAACATAGAATAACATAGAGTAACGATAATGAACAATAATAAAAAAATGATAAACAATAATAAACACTACAAAGTGCCCCCCACCCCACGGAACCGTCCAGTATTCTTGCATCTTCTCTTCCTTCTTCATCTTTTTTTTCCCAGTAAGCTTCTTAAGGTCCTTTACTCCAGAACTGTGTTGGATTATAAATCGGTTGTATCCCTTTCCCTTTTAGTAGTACATAATCTATAAATTTCCCCCAAATATCGTAAAAGATATCGTTTTTCATTTCCCCTTGCAAAACTTTTATATTACAAGACAATTTATCATTTAGCGCTATATCCCACACTTCCTTATACCAGTCAGCAATTTTAAAGTCTAATTTCAGTTTCCAATTTTTGGCTATAATCAATCTTGCTGCTGTCATAAGGTTTGCAATTAATTCTTTAGTTTTCACATCATATTCATTAATAGATGGTAATGATAGCAATGCAATTTCCGGTACACATTTGATATCAGTTTGTAATATTTCTCTTGTCTCATCAAAAATCTCTTGCCAGAACTTTTGAACTATTTCACATTCCCACCAGAGATGAAAATAAGTACCTATCTTTTTTTCACATTTCCAGCAAAGCTTGGAATATCTTGGATTCATTCGATTCACTCTGACTGGAGTCATATACCATCTTAAAACTAGTTTGAAGTAGTTTTCTTTTATTCTAACTGATAATGACCGTAAGATCCTCAAATTCCAAATTCTTTTCCATTCATCGTTATTTATTTATTTCTCTATGTCTTGTTTCCATACCTCTCTTATTGTATCCTGTTCCCTATTCTCAAGTGAATCTTGAATTATTTTGTATATTTTGCCTACTGCTCCTTTTCCTGTATTTCCTTTCTCTGATTCATATGTTGACAGGAATTGCTCAAATTTTGTATATCCTCTGAGTTGTATATTTCTCCTTGTCCATTCTTTCGTCCAACTTTCTAACTGGGCGTAATTCAACCAGGACAATTCCTGGGCTTGCAATATGCGTTTAATTTCCTGTTTTGTTCTCATCTTTTTAATCCAGTCTTTTAATCTTGCCACTTTCCTTAATTTAAATAGTTCTCCAAATTTCTTCATGTTCGTGGGGAAATTTGTCTGATCGATCACCGCACCGAGCGGGGAACCTTCCTGTATCAGTTTCCTTCCATACTTTTTCCAAGTGAGTAATAGGGAACTCAGAAGCGGGTTTTTAAATTGGATATCTTTTTGGGGGGAGGGTAAACACGTATTTATTTATGTCTCCACTTAACTCCTCTGATTGAAACTCCCACCATATTAGTTTTTCAGGTTTAAATAGTATTTCCCCCAGAGAACTAAGCTGGTTAGCTGTATAATAAATTCTAAGATTAGGTATGCCTATACCTCCCTCTTTTTGAGATCTATACCATAGGCTTTTACTTATTCTTGCTTTTTTTCCGCCATTGCAGAATCTATTTATGAGATCTTGATAGGCTTTGATTTCGGCTTCTGTGTATTGAATAGGTAACATTCTAAAAAGAAAGTTAATTTTAGGAAGTATTTTCATTTTTACCATTGCTATTCTGCCAAACCATGATAAGTTTAATTTGGAGTATTTTTGTAATTTATTTCTAATCTCTTCCTTTATTTTTATGAAATTTCGTTCTTTAGTTTTACTAATGTCTTTATCTAAAAGTATTTCATGCATTTACAAACTTTCAATCCATAATTAGAAATCTCCTCCGTGTCTCGGTTATCCTGATTAAAGAGCATAATTTCTGATTTCTGCCAGTTGACACATAGTCCAGTTGTTTCACCGAATTCCTTTAAATGTGCTTTTATTCTTAATATATTTTTTTTGTTAACAAAGCATCATCCGCAAATAAACTAATTTTTATCTTACCCTCCTTACCCATACCTTTGATTAGTTGATCATCCCTTATTGCGTTAGCTAGTAACTCTATCACTATGCAAAACAAAACATGGTGATAAAGGACATCCCTGTCTCGTTCCTCGGCCTAGGATAATCTGTTCTGTCATCCCATCGTTGACTTTAATTGATGAGGTACTATGAGAATAGAGTTGGTTTATTACACTTAGAAATTTTTCTCCGAACCCCCATTTCACTCATAGAAGTTTTAACGCAGGCCATTGAACACAGTCAAAAGCTTTAAATAGATCTAAAGACAGAATGCATGCTTTGTCTTGTGTGCTTCCCATCTCATAAAGAACATTCAAAGCTCTTCTTAAAGTATTTGACATTTGTCTACCCTTAATAAAACCCGTTCGGTCTTCTTTGATATATTTATCTATAAATGTTTACATTCTTTTGGCTAAAATTGCTGTAAAAATCTTTGCGTCTTGATTTATAAGTGATATTGGTCTATAAGATCCAACATCTGTTGGGTCCTTGTTAGGCTTGAGAATTAAGATAGTTAACGTGTTTTTCCAGGAGGTAGGAGCTTGCTCTCCCTCCAATATCTCATTATAAAGCTTCTTTAACTTAGGTATTAACATTGATTTAAATATCTTATAGAATTCTGGTCCCAATCCGTCGTCTCCTGGAGTTTTAGCATTCTTTAGCTTGTTTATGACATCCTCTATCTCCTCCTCTTTAATAGGTTTTTCCATTTCAAGCCTATCTTCCTCCGCTAATCTTGATTTTAGATTTTTGTCGATATATTGTTCCATAACTTCTTTCCTACTACTATTAGCTGTATATAAATTTTTCCTGCTACTGTAGGTGGCAGAAGCAGATTTGGGGTAGAGGAATGACTTTGACTTGATTACGTGTCCTTGGTAGATGGATTCCTCCTTATTACGTGTCTTTGTTGGATGGGTATATGTGGGGGAGTGGACTATTTTCCAGGCTTTCCAATGCCTTAATTGAGATTTTAGCATTGGTTTGGGCACATATCAAAAATCGTGTGACTGATGCCCATTCCTTGACTATGCTGCAGCTGAAGACTCATCCATCTAGACTGGTTGCTATTATGCTCAAAGGGACATCCAGACTGACACCACTCCTGTGTCACATCCAGGCAGGGACTTAAAGAAGTCAGATGAATTAGGATGAGTCCTGCTTCAATATTACTGTCCAGTCCGTGGGGAATTTTAATCTGTACTTGATGAGTGAATGGAGACATGATGTGATAGTAGCTCTGTGGGATTCAGCCAAGTAGAGAATATGGGAATCATCTTGTGCTTTCAGCATAGTCCTTGTTAATAGGTATAGGGAGTCGTAGTTAAGATCACTAACAACATGATATCATGGTATAATACAATCTCCTATACAAGTGATGTCAAATCTTTTAGAGACTGAGTGCCCAAACTTTGATTCAAAACCCACTTATATTTCACAAAGTGCTAATATGGCAATTTAACCTGAATACAGTGTTATCTTGAGTTACAAATGCTTCGGGTGCTACCCTTCGGGAAAGCTGTGGCTGTGGGAAATTCAAAAACTTGCTCTTTGATCCTCACTCCCCAAAGAATAGCACCCGAAGCATTTAGGATCCCTAGAGAGTAAACTGGGGCTAAAAAGGAGTCCACAAACCACTGCCTTCCCTTCACCCAGCTCTCTGCACAGAGTCATTTCGAGACCACCAAAACTGCTCTGTGCCCAGCTGGGTATAGGGGAGGCAGTGGCTTGTGGGCTTGTTTGTAGTCTCAGTTTACTCTCCAGCCACACAGCTCTGGGCGGCATGGCTGGAGACAGTAAACTGGGGTTATGAAGAAGCCCACAAACCACTGCCTCCTCTTTGCTCAGTTCTCTGTACGGAGCACAGTGGCATGCTCCGAGTGGAGGGAGAAGTCCCGTGGCTGTGAGGGGGCGATGTCACATGCCCACGGAAAGGGCTCCACATGCCACCTTTCGCACTTGTGCCATAGATTTGCCAACACTGTTCTATACCATTTCCCCTCTCTGATATTCATATTGCAGCTCTTGGTGGCAGAATGATAAGTGGCTATTTCCACTTCTTGGGTGTTTTTAATATGCATCAGATGCTGCCGGAGGAAAGGCAGGGAGATAGCTGATTTCTGGTTGAAGCAGCAGGACCTATTGAAAGTACATCACTTAATTATTTTCCTGAACCAATCTATCATACATTTTAAAATAATGTACTGTACTTTGTTTATTAGCAGGGCAGGATTTTCAACTGCTATGAAGTAGCTCTACTTTGAAAGAGATTTAAATCTCTTTCTCCATCTAACCCTTGTGCAAATTAAGACTTGCTCCTATCCCTTTCTTTTTCTAATCCTTTTTGCCCACCAGCTATTAATAACACAATCTTAACATTACTCCCTATGAAATGACACACGTGGTTTCTGTCCTTGATCAGAGATGCTTATTCCAGTTTATTAATATAAATGCAGATGTAGGCTGTTTGGTTATCAGGATCAATTGCTCATGAATCTGACAAAAACAGAACAAAACAAAATGACATCTCACTTTTAAGGCCAATAGCTATATTTTAATGGGGATTTTCATAGATCTAGTCCACTTCCTCAAAAGTTAGAGTGGTACTATCTGAATGTCATGTTTTTATATGATCCCATGACAGGGTGAGGATGTGGATAGCGGAGAAAGTGGCAATGGTTTGTTGTTATCTGAAAAATGTGCACAATTAACACAGTGTAACTGCAGAACAGTAATGTGGCCAGTCTTACACCCACTAAATATTGATTATTGTCAGGTACTCATTTGAGGACACAGGCACCCTTGAACTCTCATCCTCAGATGTCATACCAATGGCATCCTTCACTTCTGACCAGTGAGCTCATAGTCAAGGCAAGGATCTACAACACACCACTGAAATATCTCTAGAAACTCCTTGGAAAGGAAAGCATACTTTCCTCCAGTGCCACAGATTTTGCGGTGGGTTCCCACCCTCTCTGTCCCTTCTAGCCAGTGTTCAATCTTTCAATAGCCAGCCAGATGTTTGTGGTCAAAACCATTTACAATTCAATTAATACAAAATATTGTGTGCTCATATAAGTGGCTAGGTTGATTTACCCCATCCAGGTGGTGTAACTGGATCTTTAAATTGCATTGGAATGAAGGCAGCATAGTGAGTATTCCCTTATGCTAAACATAGAAAGAAATGCATGAAATTCTGGTGTAGAAAGTTTGCTTTATCTTTAAGGAACATTTAATTGGCCATCAAATAAAGTAGCAATGTATTGAGGTATTTTTTTAATTCAGTAAGAAGCAAGCAAATTCCTGTGACAACCAATTTCACAGCAAAAACTTTGCAGAAAAAAAAGTATGTCCAATACTGATAAGACACTGTGTTTGCAAGTCTCGAGCCATCCCTCTTTCACTGTTTCCCTGTGGCACAGTACACTGTCTTTCAACAACTGCAGAGATACAAGCATTGTTGCTAGTCATATCCTACACCTATAAATTCCTGAGCCATGGGCAAGCCAGAGGTCAGAATCAAATCACAAGAGGAAGAACACAGGGCACAATGACATTCATGTAGGCCTTCTTGTTCTAGAAACATTTGTCTGCAGCAGGACATTGTTCCTGCTCCTTTCCCTCCACAAGGAAAGCCTTGGTGGGTGGAGTCTGTCCGGGTCTGGAAAACTGTTTGCTGGTTAGCGGTTATCTGCACTTCAGGGACATATAGCGTGGAGTGGCTGTCATGCAGCTTCTGATGCTTGAACTAAGAGCTACGGTGGGTTGTGACTGGAGAAGGCTCCCCACTACTGGTCTAACTAAGAGAGTGTAATAGTCTGCTTTGCCACATATGCAACTTATATATCCCCATCTGTAAATCAAGAGTGTAGAAAAGCATTCAAAACATCTCCCAAGTAGGGAATTAATGACTCTCCCTCTCTCTCTCTGTGTGTGTATGTCTGCATGTTTGAAATGGATTGTTGTTCCTTACTGCATTGAATATGTAGTGTTGCTTATGTTTTGGTGTTGTATTTATTGATCTTTCTATTGTTAATATCTTAAATACCATTTTTTAATTATTGTAAGCCATCTTGCGTCCTTTTTAAGGAGAAAGGTGTGTGTGTGTTAAAAATATTTTAAATAAAAACCAGCAAACAAACCTCTATGTGAGCTGCTATGCATCAATGGGATCACATGAATTGTTCTAAACAAACAACAGAATGCCTGCATTTGGAAATTTATGATGTTGGGGAAAAGTTTAAGATAGGGATCTTCATCCTGGCATATAATTTTCTTTGTGGAAGGAACATTTTGGTTAGAAGAGAATTCTATCATATGAGGACTGCCTGCAATCCGTGATATTGCAATCCCCCTTTGATGGCATCCTATCTTTTTGAGAAGTAAGGATCTGAAAATTGAAGATTATAAGGAATAACTCAGGGATTCAAAACCAGATGTTTCAGAATTATATACGGTATGCAAGCCTGGATGTGCAAAAACTGTCAGGCTACTATGCAGGAATAGAACATTTGGAATATACCTGTGCAAAAAAAGAACACAGATGCCAGTTTTGCATTCATGAGTTTATTTAGTATCTGTCAAAAGCTTCATCATGCATCATATTCTCCCACCAGTACATCATATTCTCCAGTAGTATAAAATAGGTCTGAATTCTTATAAACCATTACTTTGAGGGTAGATATAAATGAAATGGTGGTTCTGGACACTTACTTGCAATACTAAATGTATGTTTGTTTCAGGAGAATAAATACCATATATGTTCACAATTACCCTCTCAGGTTCCTCATTCACCTCCACATACTGTCAGCATGAACTACAAAGAACAAAAATGCTGGGTGATGTTTCAAGACAACAGAATGTGTGTGGTTGGGAAAAATTGCCAACAGGTATTCAGTGTGTGAAATGGGAAGAAAATCTTATTGTAAATTAATAGAGCCATATTCATAGCAGACATTACCCTGCCCGGCCCCCAAAGGAGGGAGCAATGAGTTTAATTGCTTTTTCTGGAAAGCCTACCTCAACAGAGTAGCTGTTGCCAGATCTCAAAGCCAAAGATGTGACTGGCATCATTAGGGAAATGAGCACAAGGGGGGGGAGGGGAAAACAGTTATAGTTGTGTTCCTTTATTTCCTAAATGTGGGACTTCTGAACATCTGTAACTTCAGGACATTAGATGGCATCTTGCACCTAATGATGGTTCTACCATTTTCAATCCCAAATGTTCACACACCAGTGGTCCCATGCCACCTTCTTTTACATGGCACAGGACTGAATTGCTATGTCTATAGCTTAATTGATGTCACACACTCTTTGGTGGGGATGCATGGCTGGTGTCTGGCCTCCCATCCCATCTGGGTTCATATCCTATGTAAGTTTAATAATAAATAATAAAATGTTATACAGTGGTCCCCCGCCCTTTCAAGGTTCATATACTGCGGTCCCACTATATAGCGGGACTGCAGTATATGAGAAAAAGGCACCCTGGGGGAAAGGGGGAAAGGTCTGTTTCAGGCCTCCCATACTTACCCCAGGACAGGTGCTGCCCCTAACGAGCCTGCAAGGGCCTTCCTGGGCCTTCTGGAGGCCAAAAATTATTTCTGATGCCTCTGAGGGTGTTTCTAGACCTGTTGGAGGCCTCAGAAATGATTTTCTGTGATCCAGAAGTCACAACCGGTTTGCAAGGAGGCCCGTTTGGGGCAGCGCCAGGCTGGGCGTAAGTACAAGAGACCCCAGCTAGGCTCCCCAGGCCCGGCCAAACCTGCATCCACATATCACGGGTTGGGTTGGGTCCCTAACCCTCGCGATAGGTGGGGGTTCACTGTACATCTTAATTATTATTACATATAAATAAATAATTGAAATGTTTGAAAATGCTAAATAACAATAAAGAAATTTAGCGAACCAGCTTTTAAAAACTTGTAATAGGCTACTATCAAAATTACTTCAACAATAATGGTAAGAAAAAGATATCACAATATATTGTAATATAAATATTGTTGTGGTAAAGCTCTCTTTCCAATTTCTGTTAGAGAGAGCTTGGTGAAGTTTTCTCTAGATCCAGAATTACATTTAAATAGGAGTTATTCTTCAGGACAAGAGAGTTTTCTTCATTTGTGAAATCAGGTGGTCTAAATATGCAGCTGCCTTAAAAATACAGGAAGCAAAGGCTATTATTTGTTTCCTGAGTAGTTAGCAATTTGAAGAAGCTAAAATTCTAATGACTGAGAAGCTCATGGCTTTCTCACTTCCATTTTGTTAGTAAGGACTAGAGGTTTTTTTTTTTTTAAAAAAAAAGAAAACTGCCACAGAATTAACTGTGGCATTTTGTTTTATGAGGACATAGCTAATGCTGAATGGGTATGAAGAAGTCCTACATTGCTTGGCCTTTCACAGCAGCATAATTAAGGCAGCTATCTGTCTATCATTTCGAAGTTATTATTTTGTTAAATGTGTAATTATTGCAGTTGCCTGGCATGTACAAACTTCACTTCTGGTCCAGACTCAGTTAGACTAAACAGTCAATGATCTGCAAATTAAAAAAGCAATAAACAGTTGCTGTAAAATCAACATTAAATCCATATACTTGCAAGCTGCTCAGTATACTTCTGATTTGGTTTCTTGCTTCTAGCTTCCCCTGACCCCCTTCCTACCAGGGAAAGAAATATATTGAAGGCTGTGGTCCCCTGTGTGCCCCAAGGGACTGTGACACATTCACAGATGCCAGAAACAATTCTGAGAGAGCTTGCCTAGTCAAATTAAATTTGCAGGGCTGGGTCTTATAAGAAGCCTAGATTTAAAATCAAGAGGTAGAAGAGGAAACTTCACAGAAGATTTAAAGCCTGCACCACTGAGCAGCCAACTGTAGAATTCCATCCTATCCTTCCAGCCCCCAATCCCCCAATGCAGCTGTTCATGTTGAGAGGGCACAAAGATCAAATTAGTTTATGGACTACAACTCCCAGAATCTCCAGCCAGCATGCTTCAGAAGATTTCGCATCTGGAGAGTACCTACATGTAACAAGGATCATACTCATTGGGAAGCAAGCAGGCTTTTAGCAAGGTCTAAACAGCTGCCTGTATCTTTGATATATAGTAGTGTAGAGGACAGAGAAATTGAGTGTGTGCTAGGAATGTCTGTTGAACCTGCTTTTTTTACTTATGATAACAGCTGTGTCAGTGTTATCAGTACAAATGGGCCAAATCTGTTTAGAGCAGATGTGTGGTGTCAGATTGATTCTGATTTATGACAACCCTTCTCAAGTACTTAAATGTGGTTTACCAGTCCTTTCTTATGGGGGTGTTTTCCGACTGTGTAACCCTTTCCCCACTGTGTCTCCTCAATTTTTTATGACATTTTCTCTTTCATTCAAATTGTACATTTTGTTATTTATTTGGAAACCTTATTGCCTTTTAAAATAACTCCTCCCTTTCTTTCGTCATTGGGTGGATTCCCAGACATCCTGGGGATTTTGGGTGATTCTGAGATTTTTTTTTTGTCCACTAGAGATGGGCATCATGAGAAAAACAACATGCTGTTTTGTTATTTGTAAGCTTTCGAAAGAATTCTCCTTTATTACTCCTAATAAAGCCAACCCACAGCTCCTCTCTCCACCTCCCAAGCTGTTAAAAAAAACAGCTGGGAGGTGGCAGCATTTCATTTACCATTTCATTTTGTAATGAATTTTTTTAAAATGCAATGAAAAACGAAATGGTAATTTTCTGTTTTGTGTCCATCTCTATTGTCCACCAAATTATTATCTTGCTTCTCAGAAATAATCACAACTCAAAATACAGGGCCATGAGGATAACCCCTTATCACAATGACAAGTGTACAGTATTTCTGCAAAATGTTCTCTTTTGAGGCAAAAAGGGCCTTTCCAAAAAGCCTCTCTATAAAATTATACAAGCATAATTTGTTGCATCATTCCAACACTATATAGATAGGTAATTCTCAATTTCTTTCTTTCTTTCTTTCTTTCTTTCTTTCTTTCTTTCTTTCTTTCTTTCTTT
>JAHTLZ010000274.1:15170479-15213149 GCA_023846285.1 Phrynocephalus versicolor | reverse complement strand
TTTCTTTCTTTCTTTCTTTCTTTCTTTCTTTCTTTCTTTCTTTCTTTGAATCAGAATGATAAGTATATCCCACTTCTAAAAAACAAGAGTGCAAACTCTTATAACACTTGAAGGAATCACAGGTTTTATTTCTTGTAAAGTTTTTATGGATGGCAGTCCACTACATAAATTGGATGGAATGGCACTTAATCTTCAGAAGTGTATGCCAGATAAAACTTGCCACAATATGCCACAAGAGATTTTGTTATTTTTTCCTGCAATAAACTAACACAGAGATCCCATGGAAACTCTTTTAAAATGTGTAAGAACACCAAACGTTTGTATCTGGCAGACTCATCATGTTGGGATTACTTCCAAATTGGCAAAAGTGTAATCCATTCAGAGATTCAAGAAGCAGTATCTTTTGAAGAAGGAGACTGTAGAAGGAGCTGAACAATTGAAGGCAGCAACTACGAGGTGAAGTGCACATGGGCACGATAGGAGCCAGTGGGACCTCAAATTATTTAATGCAAGGGACCTGTGCTTCTGTCAGATCCAGGAAACATAACCACATGTGATGGAGAATGGAGTTTCAGTTTCACAACATCTGGGGAGAATCATGTTCCTCAATCTTGATTTAAAGCATGCTGTTACATATCACCCCCTAGTGCTTAAAGCATCCTCTTTACTGATTTACCGGTATGGATACTTAGTGTGATCCAGTGGACAGAGGGATGGATTAGGACTCAGGAAACCTGGGAGGAATTCATTCGGGGTGTGGAACAAGTAAAATCATTCCTTAAATATCTTGTTTACCTTGAAAAACCTATTAGGGTCAGTAGAAATCGGTTCTGACATGAAGGCACAATTGATTTGAAACAGTTGTATATTGCCCAATATAAAAAAGCTATAACCAATTTCCATTAGAATATAATGATGTTACTGAAATTCAGGCCACACCACTGTGAATTCAGGCTACATGGGGGGAATGACTATAATCCCCCTTCAATGGATGTGGGCGTTTTTGTTTAAACATCTTCTTCATGGTTGAATTTGTAGTAAAAGCCAGGATGAAAAGTCTAAAAAGTGGGAGGGGTGGAAGGATTATTTTTCTTTTCCATTCTATAGCCCCACCCAAACTGTTGAGGGAGAGGGAATATCTTCTATCATGGACTGTATCGCAAATGGCTAGAATAGAAAGGGGAATTCTGCCTGCACCAGATGTGACTGGAAGCATACACCAGTGGAATTCTTTGAGGATATCATCTGAGGTTTCCTCTGGACAACACTCATCTTCTGAGGCAAAGCAGAGGGTGAAGCAACGAAGAACAGGACCTTGCCCCCCCACGGCGAAAGACCACGCGAGACAAAATTTATGGGTGAACTAGGGCCACACTTTATTCAACATGTTAACCAGACATCAAAACAACATCACAAACCTTTGAGGGGCCTGCAGAAGCGCAGGTTAGAGTCGGCGCCAGAGGGTCTCCCCGGACCCTTCCGACTCACGAGCATTGGGCGAGTCACACCCCCTGTAGATCTGCTACCTCAGCAGATCTGCAGGGCCGGCAAATTCCCACCCCCTGCCTGGGTCCCCAGGGAGCTTTACCTGCTCCCCACGGCCCAAGCAAGGCCTGTTAGAAGGATCCATGCCCCACGCTGTGACCTCACAATCGGCAGCAATTAGAGCAGGATGCCCCACAGGGGATCTTAGAATTTGACTCGCCGGCTCTAACCCCCCAGCGCTACCGCCAGTGTGACCATGAAACAGGACTGCCCTACTAGCCCAACCCCACAAGCACCAGCATGGGATAGGCGAAAAATCCTCCTTCCACCCAGCCAATCTAGGAAGGAGGCAAAAATTCCTATCCGGCCCAAATTGCGACCAGTACACTCATGCTAGCACTATGAAAGCGGTGGGTGGGCGGGTGACGCTCGAAGGGTCCAAAGAGGCCCTGGCCTGGGCGGGCGCAGCATTTATAGGCTGCCCCGCCCAGGCCCCGAAATCCCGTTGCCTCCCTCTCGCGAGGCTTCGCACGGGGGGGGCAACGAAGCTCCGCACGCCGACAAGCGGCAGCGGAGCCGACATTCTCACTGGTGGAGCCCTATCTGTAGAATATCCACAGCACTTATCTGAGAACAATACTGAGACATTTTTTGGCTTTGTGACAGTGTGCCCCTTCTTCAGAATGGGCAGAAAAATGAGCACAAAAGCCCCCAACCCCACCCCTTTGCTAGATTGGAGCTAATTTCAATCCATTTAGCAAAGACCATTCCATATTTAGGCATGATTTAGTTCAGGAGGTAATCTTTTGTGACTTTCAATATATGCCAAGTGTTTTAGCACTTTTTAAATATTGTCGTTCTCCACAGAATCTCACATGGATTGGTTTTGATTTTGCTGATGCAAGAAAGGAACAGAGAACTTAAGTACTCTTTGATTTATGGCATCATTACCCTCCACCACCACCACCACCCAGCCACAAACACTTAGTTGCTTTGTATGTTTAAAAGAAAACTCTCTTCACTAATATAACAGATTGTTCAGAATGACCATATGGTGTGGAATACCTCCCCTTAATCAGGCACAACAGCATTTGTATTCATTATGTGATTGAGGCATTGAGAAAAGAATGATTCACATTGTACAGAATCCTGTTTTCTGTTTTGTATCTTTGCGGACACTGCCAATATTCGAACCACATGACAGGTTTTGTTGTGTGGGAATTATCTCTTCTGGAGACATGGCTAGGTACAACTTCTGCTCAGTCTTCATGTTAAATTTCTAAGCATCTAGGTAAGAGTTAGGCCTGATTTTGTATTTTATCTGTAATATTGGATATCTCATAAAACATATTTGAAATAATACTGTGCAATGTGAGTTAATATTTTGCATGTAAATGCTTATATATACTTATATATCGAATAGAAAACTATATATTTTTCTCTCTTTTTAAAAAGCAAGTGTAAATGTATTGCTTTAGTTTCAAAGGGGGAAAACCCAGCATGATGGACTACCTATTAATTATAGGGATTGTGTTTAGACTGCAGCTTTGGGGATTTATCTTGGAACTGGAAATATGTGTCTATTTGCTCCTTTTTAAAAAAGCCCGCAAACTTCTAATCTTTCAAAATTTATGATATGCTTCAACTGTATTCACCTTGATTTGTCTTTTTTTTAAAGTCCTACTGATTCATTTATAAATAGTGTGGCTTGAATGGTTGTGAATTCCACTCACTGCATAAAGGCCAGATACAGCCAAAAATCTGTTTAAATTAATGGAACAGCTCCTATCGACTTCCAAGTGCTCTAAAGCAAGCCTAATGAATGGAAACATGAGCAGTTTTTCTTTTTCTTTACAGGACTACTATTTATGCAGTAATAATAATGACTATTAACCTACATTATTTTTTCAATAGCTGTGTGAGCTTTAATAAAATAGTGGGTGTAATTTGGTTTGATCCTTTTATTCCTCCATAATGAATTTGCTTCCTATTCATTGTAGCACTACTCTGCACATAAATCAATTTTGCTTCGTATTCAAGCACAAATAACACATATGTATTTCTAGATGTTTTGTGAGGATGGAGGAAGAACACTGTATATTAGCAGTACATAAATAAACTTTGGTGCTTTAAATAGAAAGTGTTGGGAGATCTTGATCAAGAGCTTGTTTTTTCGTTTTTTTGGATGGCTTACAAAGAAAATACAAATTGCTCTGTTGTATCTTGAAAAGAACCCAATTGTTTGAATGTTTGTCATACTAATACATTATGACAGGGTGAAATGTGTGCAAAAAAGGAGACAATACTATTCTAAGCAGTGAACACCCCTCGGGTGAATGTCTGATATGAGGATTGAACTGCTAAGTTTTGTTTTGTTTGTCTTAATAGCTTACTTGAGAGGGATTTCTTTAGATGGTGAGGTATAATACTATAAAGCATAGTAAGCCAACTTGGTTGTGTTGCAGTCCCTCTTGCTGCTGCTTCTGACTGGGGCCACAAAAGTTTCTCCAAAAATCGCCCAATGATAACACTGCAAGCTAGTTTTACCCATTTCAACTGTGCCCCACATTTCAGTTCCTTTTGACTGTTTCGGGAACTGTGATGAGAGTGAATGAACAAGACTTAACCTGCACAGTCTCCCATTTCCATTTGCTTTGTCTACTCGGTGCTTATTTTCTTGTGTGGTGGTAGAACATGATGGAACCCTGAAGTACTGGTGGAGGGACTAAAGGGAAGGAAAATGTCTCCTTTAGATTGTAATGAAAGAACCTTTTTCTCTGAATGCAGGAAGAAGAAATCCAATGCATTCAAGAGCATATGCCACCATTTCTCCCTTGTTAGCAGGGCTCTTATTTCCACTTGTAGGGAACATTGATCTACAGTGACACTTAGTGAAAGCAGCAAGACTGCAGCAAAACGATAATCTTCTACGACGCTGATGCCTCTTTGTTGGGAATACAAATCATGGCCTTCTTGGCACATCAGCCTAAACACTGAAGTGAAACACAGAGAAACACAGAGACTGCTTGAATTTCTTTTAAAATCCATACAGTCTGCGATTAACTCAATTTTAAAGCATTACTACTGACAAGCAAAGCTTGATTTGAACTGCTGTTGTTCGTATCAGTAATCCTATAGACATTTCCCATAGATTCCAAATATTCACAATAAAATGGAATAAAACCCAGATTTGCTGGAATGTCTCACTAGAGATGGGCACAAAATAAAAATATAGAATTTTGTTTTGTTTCTTTTCTTTAGTAATTTTGTTTTGTTTCGTTAGTAACAAATTTTAAAGTAGTTTTGTAACAAAATAAAAAAAGAAATGAAACACTATGCTCTCCTGGATCCTAGAGCCACACAAATTGCAGGGGAGCTTCTTTGGACTCTTCCTTGTAAGCCCCCAAAATTTGGAGAGGTTTGGGGGTCAGGCGACTGAGTTATTAAACTCCAAAGTGGGCCCCCCTAGGAAAAATCATTATAACTGCATCAGAAAGCCACAATAGCCTCTCCCTGCAGGTTAAAGATTAGTGCCTTCCCAACTCAATTAGAATGATTTTCTCCTAGGGGGACTCCTTTGAAGTTTAATAACCTCTCCAAATTTGGGGGGTTTACAGGGAAGACTGCAAAGAAGCTCCCCTGCTGTTTCGGTTCCTCTAGGATGAATCATTTCATTTTTAGAACGAAAATGGTGTTTCATTTCATAATGAAATGTGTTCTACCATTTCATTACATAACAAAGTAATTTGTTATGTAATGAAATGATGAAACAGTGTTTTTTATTTTGTGCCCATCTCTAGATCTCCCCAACCGTCAAGATTATGTTTTGCTGCAATATGGCAATTAAAAAGCATGGAGTACACTTTCCCCCCACATAAACACCCAGTCTGCAGACACTTATTGCTATTTCTGTATAAGTTCTTATGCAAGATATCTAGTGATTTGGGCATTAGCACAGTTCTAAGCACTTCATTGGACTACTGGCTGGCAGTGTGCGATACTCTGCTGCACCATTACTTCCAAGAGGAGTTGTATGAAATCCCTGTCAATTTCAGCTGGTTAAAATTAAAGGGCATTATTGAGCAACAGGGCTGAAGGGGCTGTACTGCTTTTCTTTAACTTATGATACTTTCTATAATCATTGTGTTGCATGTTTGACAAACTCATCTTAAACTAGTCTTTCTGCACCCTCTGGATCTTTTAGGCCACATTTCTCCTCAACCCAATTATAATAGCCAGCACCTGAAATCACAGAAGCTGTAGTGAAGCAGATGTGGAGAATATAGTCCTAAACCTATAGGACCCCAGCTCTTCTATTGCTTACATTTATAAATGATCATATTGTTCTCACTAACTTGTAATTTTGACTTCTAATAGAGCAATTTTTTCATGCATTGAATTCTCCATATTATAGAAGTTTTCAAATTGTATTCTCTTGGTTCTGAATACACTGCTCTGCATTATTTTGTGTGTGTTGGGGGAAGGGGATAATATATCACATAATCCATTACCTGAGATAAATATGCCGGATGAGGTTCTTGGTTGGCAGCATGCTGTACACTGCAAGCATATGGGATTTCAAGCCAAAGCCTGAGACTATAAGGCATGTCTTTGTGATATCGCAGTGCCACAGTGGGCATGGAAGTGTTTCTGAGTCAGCTGAATGTGGGACCATCCATGTGAGGAATGCAGCTGAAACCTGATAACCAAAAAATAGGGTAACCTCAAACTAGGGAAAAGGCAGGAGATAATTCCAGTGACTAGCCCAGAGAAGGAGCCCAGAGGGTTGCATTCAGTATTTGCTAACTTTTACAACACAAATCTATGTGAAATATTTCCAGGCTGGATGTTTCTGCCTGTGCTTTTGGAAAGCTCACTGCCAGCCCACAGAGAGGGTTTTCTTGGGTCCTGTGCTACTGTTGCTGGGGCTTGTGCAATAAGAAGGCTCAACAGTTGCAATGCTTGGCTTATGCTGCCTGACTTGCTCCAAACAAGTATGATGGACCCAAGTGAATACTCCTGCTGGCTCTCTCCCCAATGCCTTCCACTTAGCCCTGTTTCTTCAGCGTGCTAATGTTACAGAAGCAACATACCTATAAAAACACATTTCCAATAAGCCCCAATGTCTGGAGATGGATACCCTGGCTTTAATGTCATTTGTGCACAAAATTGGAATATTCTAGTACATCGGCAGCACCTACCCAATAATGTTCCGCCAGGCCTGGAGAACTACAGAAGCACAGCAATCATTGATTGATTGGCACCCTGGGGGCTTGGTAATTCTAATGCCTCATGAGGTCTCAACTGTTCATGCCCAAAGGGCATGTCGTCTCTCTTTTTTTTCTCTTTGCACCCCCATGCCTCCCTCTCCCTCTTTCATGGAAGCACAGTAGCAGCAATAGGATAGAACCTTCTCCTCCCATGTGACTGCCTCAGACCAGACACCCACCTGACAGGCAGGCCTGTTTGCTCAGCATAATTCTTCATTGTTGCTGTTGGCATTTTCCTGCCACAGTAAATGCCATAAATAATGCACTAGCACAAAAAAAAATCTCATGAGTTTTAAAACTGTAAAATATGGGAGATCTATTAAGTGAAAATTGCAAATGTGACACAATTACAAAAAAAGTCATTAAAGAAATTACTAATGCTAAAAACAAATATGCACTGAGACACAGTAACATATGCCTGGGACTAGTCTATTAACAGAAGAGCAATACATGGAAAATGTAAAAAAAAATCCCCACACATTACTAAACTGCTAGAGTGGAAAAATTAAACCTCTGTTCCCTGACCATAAATAATCATTTTATTTTATTTTTGCTATCTTTCTCCAGATAGTAGCAATGACTTCTATGTATTCTGAGCCAATCACAGGGGCTCTGGTACTGGTCAAAGGGAGAGCATTGTAGCTTGATGACATGTTGTGATTAGCAGTGGGGCTCAAAATTTATTTATGTTCCCTAAGCTTTCTAGAGAGCTATTTCCTATCAATTAACTTTTCTCCCAGTTGCTGTTTTCATTTCAGTGTACCCACGGGTCATACGACTAGAATCTCAGGGGTATTAGTAATTCTGGTCCATAGCATATTGTTGACTAAAGAGCAGCTTGAATGCATATGTACACGTACCCAAATATAGATATGCACGCTAGAATAATTCAGACACAAATTTTTCCCTTTCTTTATTTCCTTTATGTTATGTCACTTAAAGCAGTTCTCCTCACTGTGTTGCATGGCAGGGCTACCACTGGACATCAGGTGCAGATTCTGTCTGTGCCTTAGTAATCAATGGCAGTCAAAGTGAAGGCTGCTAGACTGCCTGGTTAGCTTTTTAACAGCAAGGCATGTAGCACTTGCTGACCTCCATAAAAGCTTTTATAGGCTTCCAAATAAAAAAGCCAGCTTCACCATCAACCAGAACATGAAGAAGTTTCTACTGCTGGGTTATAAGATACTATCTGCCTCTCCTATTCTTAATGGGAACTAGGTGTGACATCTATAAACATAAACATGTAACTCTGTATGAATGTCGAGAGCTATGGCACTTGGGGCTTACATTGCATTACATTATGTTACGCTTAAGCGCTCTCCAAGGAAACCGATGTCCATTGTTGCAATATAGAGTCTGCAGGTAGAGTATGCAGACAAGAAATTCCCCCCCCCCTTCAATGCACACATGCTGCTTTCACTGCAGGGCTGTTCTAATCTGATGAAAGCTATACTGGCTCTTGTCTTTTCATAGAGTTCATGGTGGTATCCCGAAGATCCATCTGCTGAGTGGCTCTGATGAGTAGCCATGTGGTCTTCAGGTTGCTATATTTACTGTTTGGGGGATGCTGATTCAGCAGACTTTGCTCTGTAATGATCCTCATCTCACTGTTATACTGTAAATGGTGAAAGCCAAGTGTACATGAATATGTAATGTGCTCCTCTAGTTTCATAGCCTCATAATACATTATACTAGCAGTGAGCTCAGGAGACATTTATTCCAGAGCAAATGCAGAAAATGATTTAGAAAGGCTGATAACAATGCAATTACAGTTGCCAAAAAAAAAAAAAATCAGTTGACCAAACATATCTTTTCTAAAATGTACCTGCAATATTTCTTTAGCACATTTTAATTAAGTATATAACCAGCATATTTTGTTTGAGACTCAATTGAGCATCAGGAACATCAAGGAGTAGAAAACAGCAATTGCTATTTGTTATTTAAATTGAAAGCTGCTATACAGGTTCTAAAATGCTTGGCCATATAGGCAAATACCATTATTGGCTTCAATAATAATTATAATCCCTCATTGAAGTCCCACATAGAAGTTACTGGAAAACAGTAATGAATAGAAGTTACATTGAAGTTACTGGAAAACAGTAGTGAATATTAGATATATATAATGTTTCAGTTTGTTTTTAAGCATTATTTCTTTTTCCTTTCTTCACTGATGTCTCAGTTGTCTCGTTTTCCTTTTGCACAGTTAAGGTTACAATGCAAGTTGCACCTGTTTATTGTGAAACCCGCTCTGGTCACTGTGACACATGCCCTAGTGATGTCCTGGCTAGACTACTGTAATGCGCTCTATGTGGGACTACCAATGAAAAGTCTCAGAAAACTTGCCAAATCAAACTTGCCACATGCCAAACCAAAGTGCAGCAGCCAAGTTGCTGACTGGGGCGGGGCACAGAGATCACATTACACCCCTATTAAAGCATCTCCACTGGCTACTAATCAGCTATCAGGCACAATTCAAAGTGCTGGCCTTAACCTACAAAGCACTGTCCAACCTGGGTCCTAGGTACCTCAAAGATTGAATCTCACATTATGAACCAGCTCGGGTGTTAAGGTCATCAGAAGAGGGCTTTTTCTTCATTCTGCCACCCTCATGGGTACATCTCGTGAGAACACATGAAAGGGCCTTTTCGGCTGCTGCACCCAGATTCTGGAACTCCCTCCCACTAGAGGTGAGGACTGTCCCATCTCTGGTTCCCTTCTGATTCACCGAAAAGCATTTCTGAGGCCTCCCACATGCCTATAAAGGCCCTCAGAGGCCCCAAAAGTGCTTTCTAGTGATCTGGAAGTCTCTTCCGGTTTTCCAGAAGTTACTTCCAGTTCAGTGAGAAGCACTTTTGGGGCCTCTAACTGGCTAGGAATGCTGTAGAAGGCCCACTTGTGCAGCACCAGGCCTGGGGTAAGTACAAGAGGACCCAGATAGGCTCTCCAGTCCCAACCCAACCCTGCATCCACATATCGTGGATTTTCAATTATCCCGTGTTCGGTCGGATCCCTAACCCACGCGATAGGTAGGGGTTACTGTTCTGGGAATGAAATATTGCACTTGGCTGTGCAGAGATATTTATGTAGCCCCAAGCAATACAGAATCTCTTCATCCCCTGTAGAAATAAAGCCATTTGGTGTGGTCAAAAGGAGACCTTCTCACAAGGTGTTCCTGGATTAGGTCTGCAAGTGGTCAAGTCATCTGAAGAACCAGCAGGCTACATCAGGCCTAAGACACAGCAGCAAAGGGAGATCCAGGAGAACTGAAATCAAAAATCCAGCACAGCTGAGTGGGCCAAAGCAGATATACTACATGGCTAGATAGGCTGGTTCCAAATTGTGGCAATCCAGGAGAAGAAATATGAAAAGCTGGGCCAGGTGATGAGAGAATCAGTGTTCTGCCACTCTGTTGGTAGACCCTTCACGTTGGAGTGAGAAAATTTTCCCTAATATTTTTTGGGAATATTGATTACTTTACCTGAAAGACATGGGGCTCAGGTACATTTCTTCTGACTGTCTGTCTTACATATAGCAAACAAGTTGCTCCATAGTAACCACAGAGTCTCCACAATTTATGGCCCTCCCCATGGCTGTATGATCCATGAAGAGTGGTGATAATAGAGAGTTTTGTAGTGGCCCATTCTGTCTTCTGTGATCAGTTGCATTCTGCACTTGGGTGTACTGACCAGTTGTGAGAATGTGGATCTCTTCCTCCATTCCTATTTCTAAAGTGGAATCAATTTAGGGAAATTTAATCAGGGGGATCTGGCCTTCTCTCTACGCAGTCAAAATATCCTACATTATCATCTGGATGGTTTGTGTTGTTGCTGCTATTGTTGAATATATGTTAGGTATGCAGTGGCAATACTTAAGACCCCATCATTTCAAGCCTTTAAGCAGGCCCCAAAGACCCATTGGCATAATACAACTTTCTCTTAAATAAAGAATTTATTGGGTTGCTGTGGTTATGGTGCTGCTCCAGTTTCAATTATTTATCTTATTTTACTGCTTTGAAATGAGTGTTGTTAGTGTTAGTTCTGGTTTTTAACTTGTTAATTTTGTTGTTTTCTGATTGTGTAGTTTCAAACTTGTTACTAGTTGTATATTGTGTGAATTTATATCCTAAAGGCTGCCTTGAGAGGGTTGAAAAAAAGCATCCTAGAAGTGTTTTAAATAAAGAAATGAAAGAACATAGTGGTGATTCACTGGATAATAATAAATAATAATAAAAACTTTATTTTTATGCCACCTTTCTCCTCGATCATTGAATTGAATGATTGAATGCAGGTGTCCACCATAAAGATTGTTTGCATGGTCCTGCTAAAAACAGAATCAAATTTAATTGAGCTTTATATATTTCAAGCTTTTCCTTCCTCACTAGCTAGTAGTTACGGAATGTGCACAAATACTATATCAGGTGTTCAGGGGTTTGGGTGCAGCAGAAACTGAGAGACACATAGACAAAGAATATTGTAGACTACTGTAAACAGATTAAACGTTATATACGGCATGTACTGTGCATGGATAATATCATTACGAGTATTATATAGAAATAATATTACCAAGAAAATATGTTTCCACATCCCTTTCTTTTACACCTTAAAAAAAGCAATACTACTGTTTTTGTTTCATAGTCAATCAAAATGCCAAGAAATCCAAAGATTACTGTATATACTACTATGCTTGTTGAAAAAATTAAGCAGGAAACATTATTATATAATTATTGCTACACTTCAGGTAATAGTCAAAATGTGAATTGCCAACATATAAAAGTCCAAGAATAGTTGACTAGCCAAGGGAGGTGTGGAAAATGACACAATTGTTTAAAAAGACCAGTTTTAAAAGATAATTTAATTTTCAATGGAATAATCAGTTTATTGAAAGATGGGACTTGTTTATCAGTTATTGGTGAATGATAAATGTGAACATTGTTTTTCCTTTAATTTTTCATCTTAATTTCCATGTACTTTCTTCTGTTTTCAAATGATATTTTTTAAAATAGGATATACCTATTTCAATGTGCACTAGGTATGGTATTTCACCATCATGACAAGGGAAGGGATGAGTAGGGATGAATGCTACAAGGAAGTGGTGCAGAAGTAAACCCTTGGGAGAAATAATACCGATATATTGCTTAGCATTTTTGGGAGGGGGAGGGAGCCAGTGCAGTGGCCATGCAGTGGCCATGGCACCAAACCACAAGTGTATGAAAAGTAAAATCATTAGCAATGTTTCCACATGCCAAACTAATGTCAATAGAAGTGATCGGGGATTGGGTCATTTTGAAAAAGCCATGCCAACAAGGTTGAAAGAAATTGATCAGTTGCCCAAATGTATTGATTTTACTCATGTATCATGTGAACAGAAATTTATAAAATAATTTAAATAATGGCAAAACAGATATAACTTTACTTCTTATGGTCCATGCGATTCCAACCTAGGTTGTGTGCGGGGGGGGGGGGTGTTTGCTTGTCATAATAGAGTACTATGGCATAAGTCAGCATCCAAAGCCATAAAAAAGAGCTTATGCTTGGGGTTGACACAACTTCCAGAATCTTATTACGAAGAACGGCATGCCTTGAAGCAATATTATATATGCCATAATTGAGAATGTGCATGAGAGGAAACAATGGAACCAGGCCAGAAAAAGAGAGGGACTCCTTCTGTGGCATGTCTAATACAGATTTGCTTGTCCTTGAAAAAGTGCTAGGCTATCATGTTTTGCAGTACTCTTTCAGGGTACAGCTGGAGATGCGTGAGTGAGGAGAGGGAGCTGTGAAAGAAGTACTTGCTTCTTCGGTATATAGTGGCATGTAAATTCATAAGATTAACCTTGGAATATTTTGATAACAGATGGAATAAGAGATCACATGGCAATATTTAAATAGTCAAAGCCTGACCCCAATGTCCTGGTCAGTGTTCCTTCTCCTGTTTAATGATATTGCTAATTAATTGGCACAAGTGTTGCTTGTTGGCCTTATGTGAGATGCTGCTGGAAGCCTGCTGGGAACTGGCCTTCAGATATGCTGCAATTGCTATCCAGCCAGAATGCTGTGGTTTGATTTTCCTTTGAATGCAAACTTTTTGAAAGTTGTTACAAGACTTTTCCTCATCTGAATATTCCCATCACTCTGTAAAAAGTAACAGATCCCATTGTCTTTCAAAAGCTTAATGAACTGGTCTGATTTTGGCTTTGCTGGGCTGAGTTAACAGCTGAACTGAAGAATATCAAAATATATAATCTGCTATTTTAATTTATCTCTCCCACTAGAAGAAGAAAGCACCTTTGTAGCTATTTTTGCACCTTTTAATACTCGTTTTTTTCTATGTCTGAGACCTTGTGGAAGATATAAAATGATAGGTGCGAAAACAGATGCTATTATTAGCAACAAAACATCTCCCCAAACAACAACAACAACAACAACAACAACAACAACACAACATAGCTATACCACTATTTTTATAACAGTGAGCCTTACATCTGAGAATTTGTTGGAAAGTTTTTCAACTATTTGGAGAAATTTGGTGAAATTGTTCCCTCAGTTTTTCTACCAACACTTTCGGAAAGGCTGTTGACAATCACCTCAAGGTGGAATTTGTTTAAACATACTGACAGTGATACCCTAATTGGTAATCATGGTACATATTATACGGACTTCCCCCTTCCCCCCCTCAAACAATGTGCTTGTCTTTAGAGGATACTACACTTTGAAATTTGCCATTTTTCTAGGTTGAAGTGATGATCCCAGGAAGCCATTAAAATGCAGATTTTTTTTAAAAAAAACTGCAAATAGAAATTGGCCAAACCTGAATTCTATCTAAAGGCCAGAACTTTTGTCTTTGTAAATCTGTTAATCGCATTGTGACCAGTCTTCCTCTTCTAGACTGAGCAGGTAATAAAGGAGAGCTCAGAGAAGTTACTTTTGGGATTACAATGCCCTGGATTCTCTAGGAGGCAGGGAAGGAGGATAGGCTGCCTAGAGGAATCTGGGAGAGACATGGGGTTATTTGTAAGATCTGCAGATAAGTGGGCAGTACTAGTGATACACTGATTGTTCTGACACCATATCACATGTAGTAAGAGAAGTTACTACTGGGAGGATTAGAGGCAGATATTAAATTTGTAATGCCACTACTATCTGGCTTAATGAAAGATACTGTGTGAAAGTCACAGTTCATCTTCGACCTTTTGCCTCATTTGTGGCTCTGCCACCCCCTCAAATTTCATTCTGTTTTATATATTCTTTATACCTCTATTAATGTCTATCACCTTTTGCCTCAGTGAGGCATTCCTGCCTTTTTATGGCCCCAACAGGTCCTTTTAAAGAAGTGTATTGTGAGTGGAAATAAAATCCCTTGAACTAACAGCCACTCTAAGTGTCTCTGCACTGCCTGGGGAAGGGACACCAGACACAATCATGCCCTGAGTACTGAAACATACCAGGATTGCAGTAAAAATCGCAGCCATGCTTGAGATCCCATTTGTGGGACAAATCCATGCAAGCAGTTGCCTCATTAAAGACACATCAGTGGCTTCCTGATTTAACTTGTTCATGGAGCATTGCCTCTTCTAGTCCAGGGCTATGTCCAACCTGATCAATATTTTACAAAAGGTGAAGTAACTCAAGACTCATTTACCACTTGTAGTAACTTACCTTAAATGTCAACAGTTCCTGCAGCCCCTGGATCTAGCAGTGTCACCATTTTCTCCCATTCAGAACACTCCTCATCCAGGAGTTCATTCTCCTGAATCATTACCTCTCTCTCTCCCTCTACCATACAGAACAAGATTTATTCGTGTAAAAAGCTTTTGCAAGCCCTGTCACTTACAAGATGATCCTGTATTGGAGTCAAGACAACCTCCTCTGTTCTATTGTGAAACAACATTCAGTTTCTGGCAAGGAACACCTTTAGCCATTGTTAGAAAAAAATGATAAGAAGATATTTAGGCAGATTGAAGCAAAAAAAAAAAGAATTAGAGGATTTAGAACTACAACAAGTACAAAGAAATCTACTGTATTTAAAAAGAATTTTTTTTTTGAATATAGTAATAAAAATTCAAAACTTTTAGCCAGACTAGCCCAGAAAAGAAGGGATAAAAATACGATAGGGAATATAAAAGATTCTTCAGGTAAGGTCTGTACACAAATGAAAGATAAATTAAAAGCTATACAAGAGTTTTATCAATCTCTATATACAGCAAAAAACAAGAGCAAGGAAGATATAGAAAAATATATTACCAAAAATTTGAAGAGGGTTTTGGAAGAGGAAGATATGCTAGAAATGGAGAAACCCATTACAGATCAAGAGATAGGTGAGGTAATAGATGAATTAAAGAATAATAACACTCCTGGAGTGGATGGTCTGGGACCTGAATTTTATAAACTTTTCAAAACAATATTAGTACCCAAACTAAAAAAGCTATATAATAAAATAATGGAAGGAGAACAAGTTCCGAGATCCTGGACCCACTCCTTAACCATTTTAATACCTAAACCTAATAAAAACTTAATGGACATTGGATCATATAGACCAATATCCCTATTAAATCAGGATGCTAAGATTTTTACCGCAATTCTGGCTAAAAGAATGAATAATTTTGTAGCTAAATATGTTAAAGATGATCAATGTGGTTTTATCAAGGGAAGACAAATGGCGAACATTATAAGAAGGAATTTGAATGTTCTTTATGAAATGGGAAAAAGTACTACCAAAGTAGGCATGTTATCTTTAGACCTTTTTAAAGCTTTTGATTGTGTTCAATGGTCTACATTAAAAATATTGCTAGTAAAATGGGGGTTTGGGAAACATTTTTTAGGAGTAATAAATCAATTGTACTCAGAAGGTACTTCCTCAATAATAGTTAATGATGGAATGACCGAACAAATTTCCCTAGGCCAGGGAACTAGACAAGGATGTCCTCTTTCTCCAGTACTCTTTTGTATCATTATAGAACTTTTGGCAAATGCAATAAGGGATGACGAATCCATTAAAGGTATTGGGAAAGAGGGGGAAACTAAAATTAGTTTATTTGCGGATGATGCCCTACTGACAATTTTAGACCCAATCGAGAAAATTCAGAGAGTAAAAATTCATCTAGAAGAATTTGGGGAAATAACTGGATTATGTGTAAATTGGCAAAAATCAGAAAGTTTATTGTTTAATTATGGAAGAGAAGATCTTAAGATAATTGAAAACTTTGGGCTGAAATGTGGAAAAAGTATTAAATATTTAGGATTAGAACTCTATAAGGAGTTTACCAAGACTAAGGAAAAATATTTTAAAATTAAAAGAAGAGATGAAAAATAGAATACAAAGTTATACTAAATTGAACTTATCTTGGTTAGGTAGAATAGCATTGATAAAAATGAAGATACTGCCTAAAATCAATTTTATCTTTAGAATGTTACCCGTTCAGTTTTTCGAAAAGGATCTTAAAATTCTCCAAGACATGATAAATAGGTAGTGTAACGGTAGGAAAAAATCAAGAATAAACATTAGGTATATCCAATCTAAGAAATTATTATATAGCTAATCAAATTAGTTGTTTGGGGAAAATTTTTATTCAAACCAGAGAAGGTAATATGGTGGGAGCTGGAGTCATTGGACATAAAGGGGGATATAAATAAGTTTTTGTTTAGTGATTTTAAAAATAAGGTAGAGATTGAGAATCCCCTCCTGAATGGTTTAATGACTACATGGAGAAAATATAGAAAAATTTTATCACCGAAGGGTTCCCCATTATGTTTAGTGACAGACTTGGAAAATTTTCCTATGAATTTGAAGCATTATTTAGGGTTATTTAAAGCTAAGAAAATAGCTAGATTAAAAGACTGGTTGGGCAAAATTAGAACAAATCAGGACATAAAAAACACTTTGCAATCTAGTGATTTAATATGGATAAACTATATCCAGTTAGAAAAATGGACAAAGGACTGGGTCAGAAGAAACAATCAACTTAGAGAATGTACAAAGTTTGAACAGTTTTTATTATCGCTTGAATCTGAACAGAATAATATAGAGAAAGGACTAGTACATAAAATATATAAAATAATAGGGGACTCATTGGAAGTGAAGGAGTTAGATTCTCTGAGAGAGGTCTGGAAACAAGACCTTAATGTAGAGATAAAAAAAGAAGACTGATGAAAAATCTGGAACATGAGAATCTTGAGATCATTATCAGTCAGGATAAAAGAAAATTATTTTAAATTGGTTTCTAGATGGTACTTGACGCCAATTAGGTTGAATAGAATGAACGCTGAATATTCTAAGATGTGCTGGAAATGTGAAAAAAGATAGGTACATATATGCATCTCTGGTGGGAATGTGAAATAGTTCAAAAGTTTTGGAAAATGGTTTTCTTTTAGAGCTAAGTGAGATTATTCAAGTAGATATTGATTGTAATACAGAGACAGCACTGTTATCATTGTCAACTAGCATGGATTATGATGTTACAACAAAAGAACTAATAGCAAATCTTATGACAGCCGCTAGATTAATTATAGCAACAAACTGGAAATCTAAACTAGATCTCAAGATGGAAGATTGGTATAACGAACTTTGGGATATAGCCATAAATGATCAATTGTCTTGTAGTTTAAAAGTTAAACAACGAGAAATGAAAAAAGACATTTTTTATGACATTTGGGGAAAAATTATAGACTTTGTATTAGTAGAAGGGAAGGGGAAAGAACCAATGAATATTTCAAGACAGTTTTGGAGAAGAGGACTTTAAGAAGAATATTAGAACAACAGACATTGGAGACTTGGAGTAATAAAGAAGAACTCATGGAAGAACTGGATGGTCCCGGGGGGGGAGGGGATGCACTAGTATTGTTATTTGTTTGTTTGTCTTTTAATTTTTATAATATATTAAAAATAAAAAAATAAAAAGGAACACCTTTAGCCACAAAATGGCATTTTCCTCTGCCATTCCGTAATGACCCAAGCACACAGATGGGAAAGTTCACAGGCAGGCTTCAGGGGATGCCTCGGTTCTCCCCCATGCCTTATTGGTATCCAGCCTCTACCCTCTCCATCAATAATTAATGACAGTAGAGGCCATCTTAGAAGATATCACAATCATACTTCTCTTCCAGATCTCAGTCTGAGCACCACCATCCTTACCCCATTGATGTAATATATTACTAATCACAGGAACTTCAATGTCAAAATTATAAGGGTTCTAGCTCTGCCAAAAGTCAGAATAAGACACCTAAATAAAATACTTGATTTATTTATGACTGAAATCCTTTTGATGCCGACATCATCTCTGACAAATACAACACTATTCCTAGTGCCATTTTTACCAACCTGGAAAACCATTACCAGTGATTCCTGGTTTCTGACCATTGTAGCAAAGGGTTATGACAAAGAGTTGACATCTCTCTCCCCAACATGACTCCATAGATCTATGGTTCCATCTTGGTTGTCCAGGAGGACATTCTGTCTCTCCTAAGAAAAGTCACCATTCACCCTATGAACAAGACAGCCTCCATTGTGGGTTCTACTCCTCAAGGGTCCAGAGATTATTAGTATTTATGGCTTTTACAACATTTGTCATTACTCAGCTAAACATGAAGTCTTTCCAAATTTAGTACCAAACTTCATTTGATATCACAATAAAGAGGTTGTCAAAGATGTTGACTGTGTATCATGAATTAGGGGTTCAGTTCTAGTAGTGGCCTCCAATCCCAAATCTGACAATGGGAAAACACTTCAAGCCACTAAGACACATGATTCAGGTAAAAACAAATGCCAATTTTGGGGGGAGCTGGGGTACACCCTACAAGGACTGATGGGTTGATATTTAGATACCTAGATAAAATAATAATTATAATAAATTTAATTTCAAAAAATCATACATCCTGGTCCAAGAAGGAGAAATCCATGCATATAATAAGCAAAGTGGAGGTATTACCAGTTTTAAAGCCCTTCAAGGCTAGGCTCTCAGGCACCAAAGTACAGCGAACAAGCAGGGCAGGACATATTCTATGTCCCTTCTTCTCACTATTCATCTGGAAGTGGTGTCTGAAACACTACATTTTCCTATTTGCTATCCATATAGTGGGAGAGCAGCTAGCAGACAATCTCTCAACTGATGGATTGCACAGGATCACAAATGGGAACACACCCAGGATGTTTTCCTCACTGTTTGCAGCAGATGGGGTCAATCAACCATGGACCTGTTTTGCCTTAAGGGACAACAGAAAATGTCATATTGTTCCCACACAGGTGAGGGTCAAGACACACCTGGGAATGTGTTTATGGTTTGATGGACCAAAAGCTTTCTCTCTATCCTCCCACTGATACTGATACTGCAGAAGATAGTTGTGAGACTCTGACAAGTAAGGGAAAACACAATTTTACATATCATGCCAGTTTTGCACCTCTGAATCTGATAGGTCAGGGTACTTTCCAGCTGCCAGTGGTTCTTATCTCATGTCTCAAAGCAAGGGCTTAATTCATCCAGACCAAGACAGGCTGAAATTTATGGCTCCTTACCCTCCTTTCTTGCACTTGATGCTCCATTTCCTGCTATAGCTTAAGGAAAAGCAGATTGTCTCACTCATTCTTAAAAGATTATTTGTCTATGATAGTGCTTAAGCAACCTTTAGGCTCCACAGCTTCTAGGTTTTTAAAAAGGTGAAAAGGTCTCTCAAAGGTCTTCCAAACACCTTCCCTGATGTCAGATAGCTAACCCCTCAGTGCTCTCAAACAGCCCGTGAGGCTTGGCATCAGAGCCAAATCGGATGCTGCATTTGGCAAGGCAGTTACATCTTCTGTCTCAGTGTGACATTCCACTACCCAGTGCATTAGCTTGTCATTCCCCCACATGTATGATTCATAGAATCATAGAATCATAGAGTTGGAAGAGACCTCAAGGGCCATCTAGTCCAACCCTCTGCCATGCAGGAATCCCATCACAATATTTCCTACAGATGGCCATCCAGCCATCATAGAGACTATGAAGAAGGAGGACAGGTTACTTAGCTGTAACTATAATTCTTGGTGGTCATCCATGAATTTAAATAATCCAACAATATTCCCCTCTGTTGTCACACCCTCAGACCACTTTACTTCTCTGCAGTAGTAGACTTGGGAAACTTAGGGGTAGAGGCAGACCCAAGGGGGCATGCACAAAGAGGGGACTATTCTTAAAATAACTTTCAGTTCTAGAATGTTCTGAGACATTCCTGCATAAGTGCAGGGACCCATAGGTGTAAATTCCCTCAAATAACTAGTTTCAGGTAAGCAGCCTGTCCTTATCAACTCTAAGGGGTGTCACTTGTCTCACACAATCCTACACTTGGCAATATTGACCCGTAAGTATTCAGGCTAAGACTGCAGTCCTTGATTAATGAATCTAACAGAAGATCCAGTAAATGCAGTGAAATCTACTTTTGAACCAATATATCTATGTCTGCACATTTGAACAAATATTATACATGTTAACACTTTTATTCTAAATAAAATTACAATGTTCCAAATAACATTTTTTAGAATTTAAACATTTATTATGTAGCTTGCATTGCTAGTTTTTATTGCCATTTCCATTCTCTATAGCACAGTTGCAGGCAGTTTTTCTTACTTTGCTTTTGGGATCTGTCCATACTTACACAGACCTTCTCCAAGTAAGAAGTACAGATATTCTTATAATTTTGTGACACTGAGGCTCCATTCCTCTCTCCTGCCATTCTTTGCTCACCATCTCTCAGCTTGATTAACCCAAATTAAATTTCCCACTGTTGTGCCAGAGGCAGTTAACAAGTCATTTGCTTGTAAGAGATTGGCTGTAAGAAAAAAATATATGATTGCTTTCATTGCAAAATGTGTAAAATACAGAGAATATTTGTGGAGCAAAAACACCAACATTTATTGTAAAATTAATTCTGTGCAAAATAACAACCAACAGAATAACTGAGATTGCAGGGTAAGGATAATGATAAATGAAAGACGAATACAACCGTGCCAGAATCTGAGTACATCTTCATTTATTCATTCATTTTCAGCACTGCACTTTTCTTAGGTTAAAAAAAAGCGGGGGTGTTACAGTATAATTTAGCTACACTATAACTGAATGATTTTAAAACAGACAAAATCTTACATGCTAGAACTCAACAGAACCGTATTGAGTGTACCAGAAAAAAATGAAAGAAAAAGGGAATGGGGGAAAAATACTCTATGGCACCTTGAAGACTAACTACAACATTTTGTGGGTCAAGTCTCCTTCCTCAGAAATAAGAGTGAGATTACATGGCAATGTTTATACATTCATACATGGCCCACAAATAAAGAGGCAGTGGTTAGTTAGTAGACATAAATTGAAAATTGTGTAAATCAATGTATTTAGTGCCACTGAGGTTGCTAAGCATAGTACAGTGGAACCTTGACTTACATACTGCTTGACTTGCATCATATTTGACTTGCAGCAAGAAGGGGCCTGTTTGACTTGAGTCGCAGGCTTTGACTTACATCTCGGAGCCCCGGCGCAAGGCACCGGAATTGGGCGGCAGCCACAACCCAGCATCGCGGCTGCCGCCTCCCAACTGCTCCTGCCTTCTTCCCCTCCTCCGGCAGCGGTGGCTTCGGTGAGGCCAGCTCAGAGCACCTGGAGCTGGTCCTCGGCCTCGCTGAAGCCGCCGCTGCTGCCGGAGGAGAAGAAGGGCCGGGAGCTTGGGGCTGGCCTCGCTGGTTAGACAGTCGGCTCAGTCTTGTAAAAAATCTGGCTGCAGAAGTCTGGTCCACAATGGAAGCATTTTAGTTGGGGAGCTGTACAGTTGTGGGACTCTAATGGTAAGCATAGAGTTGTTCAGAACTTGGAACGTTAGGTTAAAAATCAGTAAAACTTAAATGTTAGACATTGTTGCTCTGAACATTAAAAAGTAGGAGGCATATAACTTGTGGACTATAATTCCACTGCCTCCTCCTCTCTTTGAAGAGACATTTCATTTACATCCCTGGAAGGAATCTCCTATCCCAGTCAAATTTGTGTTAAATTGCTGTTTTCGGGGGTCTTTTTCATCATCTGGAACGGATTAATCCGCTTTCCCATTACTTTCTATGGGAAACGTTCGTTTGATTTAAGTCATGTTTGACTTAAGTCTAAACCACTGGAATGGATTAATGACGTAAGTCAAGGTTCCACTGTATATTATATTTCCTTTGCATAAATTAAGATACGAAGCTGTGACGCATTCACTGTGAGTGGTTTTCAGAGCTTGCCAAAGGTCATAATGTTGGCAATGATGGCAACCTGTTTCTTATGTATAGTGAGCCAGACCTCAAGAGAACTTCCCAACACTATTCCCATGGTGAACAGAATGCTGTATCAATTCCTTCATTTGGATGGGATTGTTTTCAGGACAAGATGGCCCTACTATTAGGTAGAATGAAATTGCCACATAAGGGATGAGATACTAGGTAGGAGGAGGAAGTGTTGGACCAATGGGTTAAGCAGCTTGCCTTCACTCTCTTCAAGACTGCCTTTAGGTATGGTGGGGAATAGTGTCCCATCCTAGTAAGGAAGAAAGATTCACTTTTCTCTCCAGCAGACTTTTGTATGTGGGACATGCTAGGCACCATTTTTGGGACATGCTAGGCACCTCCATCCCAGCAGCAAATGGGCCATCTTTCTATCCAGCTCTGGTATATGAGAAGTGCATTTGAAATTGGCATTTTTCATCCACCAACCGACTTGGAGCCTATGCTCCTCCATGTTGTGACCCCAAGGGATGCCAGGAATAATCTACAAAATGCAGGACCTTCTTTGCAATAGCACCAAGCTCGTGAAACCAGCTCCTGGATGAGATATGCCTGGCTCTCCCTCTTGGTAATCAGGAGGCAACTTAAAACATGGCTTTTTAGAGAGGCCTTCCATACCGACCCTGGTTAACTGTATATCTCTTCTACTACCATTATCAGGAAACTGTCTCTGGTACCATTTGGGTTGTATACTATTAATAATTTAAATTGTTTTAATTTGTTATTGTTTTATTTATGTTTTTTAAAAAACATATAAGCCTATTTTTTGTAAACCATACAAAATAGTGCATAGCACTAGACAGAAAGACAGACAGATGACGGACGGATGGACAGACGGATGGATGGATGGATGGACAGCATACTGGGTATTGTTGTTGACCCATTGCTGTCCATGGAGTCCCAAAGGTTTCTTCCCTACCAGATCTGTGTAAAAGGCACCGTGCACTGATGGACCTATTATTTTTGGTGTGCAATCTGTGTGTAGATGTAGGGCCTATGATGGGACACTGGTTTGGATCCCTCTTGGATAAAAGTCAGGTAGATCCATGAGGATCCATGCCTTGGATCCATGTTTTTGTGCCACTGCAGTTATGCACTGATAGACCTATGATTTTTCGTGTGTAATCTGTTAGCAGAAATGGTGCCTATGATGGGAGTATGGTTTGGAGCTGATACTGTAGAAAAATCAGGTAGATCCATGAGGATCCATGCCTGGGATCCATGTTTTTGCACCACTGTGGATTCATGCACTAATGGACCCCTGATTCTTTTGGTGCAATCTGTGGGCAGAGATGGGGCCCATGATGTAACAGTGGTTTTAGTATGATCCACCAGAAAAAAATCATATAAAATCAGGTTGATCCATGCCTTGGATCCATGTTTTTGTGCCATGTGCTGGAGGACCCATGATTATTAATGTGTTGCCAGGGCCGGTGCGTCCATTAAGGCGAACTAGGCAGTTGCCTAGGGGTGCAAAATGGAGAGGGGGCGCTGGCCAGCCTGCTGCCCCCCGCCGCTGGCCACCGCCATCCGCCCACTGCCCTCCGCGTCCATCGCTGCCCCCGATGCCCGTCGCCATCCGCCCCATGCCCGTCCCCGTCCCCGTCATCTGCCGCCCTGCCGCTGCCGCCGCCTGCCCACCACCCCGCCCCCTGCTGCCACCGTCTGCCACCCCGCCCCCACCGCCCACCCACCCCGCCCCTCACCTAGGGCACAAAGAAACCTAGCACCGGCCCTGTGTGTAGTATTTGGACTTTAATGAGATGTATGATTTAATGGTGTTTGAAAAGGATCCCATGCAAAAATCCTACGAAATCAAGAGGATCATTAAAAATATGACTTTTACTTTCTTCCCTTGTGTGGGTTGGTGCTGGGGCTGCGCACGTACTCTGGCATCCATGCATGTTTTTGGACTTGCCACCACAGGAGGGCAGACCGACGCTGAAGGCTTGTGTCTTGTCGGGACACTTCTGGGCAGTCTGAGATGGTGGGTGGGCCCCTTTTCCCCAGGAGGGGAGGTAGCATGTAGCCCTTTTGAAAGTTTTCTTCCGCTGATGTGAGGGGGAGTTGAGGGGAGAGTGTGGGCAAGAAGCACCCCCCCCCCGTGCCTGACAAAACTGTGGTTGGCTTCCTTCCTGTTTCCAGCCAGATCCTGCTTCCCAGAGAGGCTGGATGGGGCTAGAAAAGAGCTACCTCGAGGAAGCGGAGAAGCCCTCTCTTCCTAAGAGCCGCTTGGTGGGGAAGAGTGCAACTGGAGGGCAGGGTGCATCCTTTTCAGAAGGTCTTTTGGGGGGGGGGCATGAAAACTGACTTTGTACCTGGACCCTGAAAACCCAAGCTACACCTCGGTCTTGGAGAGACCCATTAATTAACACCGGGGCCCATTCCATTGTCACCAGCACTTTAGATTTAAAAACGTTGCAAATTGGTCACAACAAGACATACATCTGGGAGGCCTATCATTGAGATACACCCTGGATAGATTGTGTACTATATGAAAGACCTCGGTCTGACGACTTTGTGCTGTGCTCATTCTATCAGTCTGCACTCCTGATCGATAAATGTGAGATGTGATCTTAGTGGCTAATCGATTTACTTCAGTCGGGGCTTGTCTCTGATTATTTCCATAACTCTGTTATACTGATACATTTGTTTAGTATGTATACATAGGCAGGAGCATTCACATTGTTTTTAACAGTATCAATTCCTTTATTTCTGTTTCAACTGTTATAGCAGGCTACACTGCTATATACTTTGATTTTGTATTGATTCAGTTTCTTTACTGTTTCATAGGTCAATCAGCCTCTCCATCCTTTAAAAAAATTACCAAAGCAGGTATATCGGTACAGAAATACAGTGATACAAAACCTATTTTCTCCTCCCCCTTTCATTTCCCTCCTTCCTGGGTTTTGAAAGACTTGCAAAGTATTGTGAAGAGCAGGGTTAAATAAATTCCTTTCTTCACAATTCAAAGCAAGAAATCCGAACCCCTCTTCCATTCACAAGGGAGTGGGGAAGGCTGTCTCCTTCTGAGCAATCTATTCATGTTGTTTTGTGATGGCATGCTTGTTTATGCTGTGTTTATTGTGTAACCTGTCAGTGTATATCATCATCCTGGAAGATATTCCCTGAAGAGTTCCATATTTAAGAGAGTACTTCTGATTGGTTGTGAAAGTCATGGTGTCATACAGTAGTAGAGGTGGTCCTCTAACTGTTGCTAATCCAGGCCTCTTAGATTTAAACTAGTCCTGATTAACTTGAACTGAGTTTTGAAGGTGCTGCAAACCTCTGTGCACTAGTGCAATGTAGTCTTAAGTGTTTTGCACATGGAAGGAGATAGACCATCATGTTTTGCACAAATTTACTAGCAACACTAAGGAAGAGTTAATATTCCTTTTCTTCTCTTTGATTGGTATTATTCTATCAGTCCCAACACACACACAGGCTATGAGTCCCAATATGTAGTCGTTGGCTTTTCTGTAAAATGTTGCATTATGCTTTTCTTCATTTTAAATTACATATAAATGGTTTCCATGCTCACCTACAGGAAAATTATACAGATTACCTGAACTGAAAAATGTTGGATACAGATATATTCAACTTTATAGTCTGTGACATGAAAAGACTTTATTTTTTCAAAGGGGTTATATGAGCTTGAATGGACATGTACTCCAGACACAAATTGTTCATGTAAATACTAGATTTTCATGGTAATCTTCACTAAGAAAAACTCTTTTTGGAGTTCAAAGAACAGAGTAAGAGGCGATTATGCCAGAACTGTGTTTTTCAACTTGTATTGTTATATATGCTTAAGTCGAGGATTCCCAAAGGGACCAATTTGCAAACATTAAATATGCTCATTTCAAATAGGATGCATTGTATCCAGTGCTGTGGGTTTTATATATGCTCAATGCTTGCAGATTAATTTCTAGTAGCTGGGCTTCCAAATTAGTGGAACTTTCCCTTAACCCAATTATTAATTAGGTATTATTGGAAGGTGTGATATTGCATTAGCTGCCAGAGGCAGAATAAAGAGTGATGTATTGTGAAACCCAAATACTGACAATGGTGATAATGCAGAATGATGTTTATCTCTCAGTAAATGAAGATTGAATTTGATGAACTTCACAACAGGAGATTAATGTAAATCCTATTCCTTCTTGGGAGGTGTTTTATGTTGGTTCATTTGTTTTTATCATCAGTAAGGATACTTCTCTACTTCGTTAATAGGTTATATTAGAGATTTCCCATAGTAATATATGCTTAGCTATAACAGCAATTGGTAGGAATACAGAAATACTACCTACCAATATGTGGAGTACATGGGATAGAACCGGGGCAGGTGAAAGACTGACAGATTAAGAAGGAATCAGCAGAAGGGGCAACTTCTGCTTATTGTAACTGAACTGAAGATAAAGTCACGATGGAGGATGCATGGAGCCTCCGTTTAAAAAGGATGTTGACAACCTCGAGCGGGTGCAGAGGAGGGCGACCAGGATGGTTGGGGGTCTGGAGGAAATGTCTTATGAGGAACGGCTTAGGGAACTGGGAATGTTTAGCCTTTCAAAAAGAAGACTGAGAGGGGATATGATAGCTATGTTTAAATATTTGAAAGGATGTCATATTGAAGAGGGAACAGGTTTGTTTTCCATGGCTTCAGAGACTAGGACTCGGGGCAATGGTTTCAAACGACAGGAAAAGATATTCCATTTGAACATTAGAAAGAACTTCATGACAGTTATTGCTGTTCGGCAGTGGAATATGCTGCCACAAAGGAGGGTGGTGGAGTCTCCTTCCTTGGAGGTTTTTAAGCAGAGGCTGGATGGCCATCTTTCGGAAATATTGTGATGGGGTTCCTGCATGGCCAGGGGTTGGACTGGATGGCCCTTGAGGTATCCTCCAACTCTATGATTCTATGATTCTATGACTTGCTCCTTTCCAAGCGGGTACCTGTTAGTTTCTGGTGTGCTCTGTGCTATATGTGTGTATATTGTATGTGTTTGTGTGAATAATACAAGTGGAGAGATTGCATGATGTCTTGAAGTGACCTACTGACTGTTTATCTCTATCCAACTAACAGGGATTAGTGATTTTTCTTCTTATTTCTGATGTGCCCACACACAAAGGCTAGAATCTATATAGTAATAGTTCTTAAGATGAATTTAATTCATTCTACGAGTCATTTCATTTTATGAAAAATTTGTCTTGTGAATATAGTTTCCCATGGAAATGAATGGGAAACTGATTAATCTGTTCCTGAGGACTGAAAAAATGGTAAAAAAGCCACCCCCAAGCCTGTTTATAAAGTGCACTTTAAAGGTATGCAGAACTGGAACTCCCTCCCCCCCCCCCCCCCCCACAGTGCAATGCAAACACGGACAAAAGCAAGCAGCAAGACAAACCCCAGGTAATTCTTGCCAAAAGTGCAAGGGAAAACAATGAAAAAAAAACACAAAAGAAAGCAAGGAAACTTCAGCTTTCCAAGTTCTAAAATTCCAAAAACTGCTGCAAAACAATGTCCAGAATGGCTCCAAAACTTGATGGAAAAACTCCTCCCACCCCTCCAGAAACTAATGGGGTGCAACATGGAATGGATTTTCGCCTTGTGAAACATGCCACAGGGAGTTTTCGTCTTGTGAAGCAAGCCTATTCCCAGAAATTTTATTCGTCTTATGAGTTTTTCGGCTTAAGAGGCATTTGTCTTAAGAGATATTACTGTACTTTAAATCTGCCAGCGATAGTGATGGCATCATCAGCCAGCAAGGAAAATCCTCAATGCAATGCAATGCAGTATGGAAGTATGCATTTAATAGGTGGACATTTCCACTAGTGGCAGGGACTGGTGGAAAAGCTGAGCTATTAAGTGCTTGTCCCATTCTTAGGCTCTCAAAGGCTTCCCTAGGGCAATAGGGACCCATATTTAAAAGGATGATAAGAATTTTTAAATAAAATTGAATCAAATATTTCCTTTACCAGCTGATGACACCATTGCCATATACTTCAGTAGTGTTACTCAAGAGGATCTCAGCTATAGTATCAGTTTCTGTGCAGCTTCCTGTATGCAATGATATTTTGCCACTCCAGTATTCCTGCCAAGAAAAGTCCATGGACATGGGGTCATGAAGAGTTGGTCACAAATATATTAACACAACACACACACACACACACACACACACACACACACACACACACACACACACACACACACATGTATGCTGGATTTTCTGCTTTCTGCTTTATGAATTTGCATCTTTTTCTGTTATATAGAATTAATTTCAGTATAATTTCCTGTATTTAATGGTAACTTGAAGTGGGTTACTTCGGTTAAGAAGTACCTTGGATTGCGAGTATTTTGCAAACTGAGCAAAAGTTTTAGTAAAAATTTGCCTCAATTTGCAAGCCTTGCTCCGGTTTGTGAACAAGGCTCACCTCAGCATGGGCCCTGGGCTGCCCACAATGGGCCCCTGGATCATGTGCTGAGCATGCACTGGGCTTCCTGGTTCTTAAGCAAAAGACCAGAAGTAACCTCTGGGGTTCTCCATGGGCCATATGCTGCCCATCTGTGGCCTTCGCAGCATGTCCTGACCCTAGTGCTGCCCATCCGTGGTCTCTGCAGCACAACCTGGTACCAGTGCTGCCAAGCCGGGGCCTCCACAGTGCATTACGGGCAGCACTGGGCCCAGGGCAAGCTCTGGAGGCTGCCCGGCTCCCAGCCAAAGCAGATTTCCCCATAGGAAATCATAGAAATTGGGACCTCTGAATGGATCAGGCAAATTTCCTATGGGAAAATTTGCTTTGATACACGAGTATTTTGGGTTTTGAGCATGCTCGTAAACCAAGGTACCACTGTACTACACACATGGATCGGCACACAAAATAAATGTTGGTACCTATGATTGCTAAATCATGCAATAAGTTAAAATAAAACAACATGTTTTCATTAATTAGCTAAGGTCTATAAGTCAGCTGGAAAAGGGGAAGGTGAAACTGTATCTGTGAAAACTGTCCATGTGAATCAAATTGAGGGTGGTAGCTTCATATAAAACCTCCACGTTTGCAATATTGTCCCATGTTTGCTTTTTCATAACAAAACCAGTGATGAAGAGAGAGTTCTTCAAAGCTCCTCACATCACTGACAGAGCACACAGACTTTAGTAGCAAGTAAATGGAGCTTAAGTACAGGTATTTGAGGAGGAAAACATTTTTTCAAAAAGCTCTGCAAAACCACTCTCCCTATAACTGGAAAATACTCTGAACAAGAATAGTTGACCCAAAATATATTTTGTGTCTATACTTGAAATGTGGTACTTTGTTGCTGTATCTCTCCTTGTGGGATTACATTGACACTATGTTATCAATTGTTAGTTCTAGAGATGGGCATGAAATGCAAAAACAGTGTTTTGTTTCATTTTCATTTTTTGTTGTTTTGTTTTTCATTTTTCATTATTTATCTTTTTTTAACAACTAGCTGGGACCCTGCCAGCTGATTGGTTCCTTTTTTCCAGTTATCAGCGCTTTTTTTGTTTTTATAAGCACTGATCAGCTGGCACACGGGGCCCTACTGGTGATTAGTGCTTCTTTTTTTACATGTGCCAATCAGTTGGTGCGCAGGGTCCTGCCGGCGACTAGCGTCTTTTTTTTACAAGTGCTGATCACCTGGCGTGCAGGACACTGACAGCCATCAGCACTTTAAAAAAAACAAGCATTGATCAGCTGGTGCATGGGGTCCTGCTGGCGACCGGTGCTTTTTATTATTGATTTTGACAAGTGCCAAGATCGGTGCTTGATAAAATAAATAATGAAATTTTTAAAAAGTTTTATTTTGTTTCATTTTTTTGAAAGGCACTTCATTTTTTGTTTTGTTAGGAAATGAAATGAAAAATGAAAAACGAATAAGAATAAGAATAAGAATTTTATGCCACCTTTCTCCCCGAAGGGACCTAATGCTATAAGATACCCCTCAATTCCCTCAGTTCCTTTTTCTTAAACTTGAATATGTCTTAATTGTACTGGACAGTATATTGTCCCTCCATACTGTAATCTGCCTTAGGTCCTTTTCCAAGGAGAAAGGCAGGGTAAAAAATACTCATAAATAAATAAATGAATAGCAGAATGATCCAGGCCAACCCGACTTTTTAAGTCCTGAGTAGTTTGGCCATCTCTGGGGGTACATGATGTGCCCTTACAAAAAAGGAACATATTTTAGATTTAAAATTCTTCTGTAACAACATAGTCAAACCTCTGGCTCTCATATCTTATCTCTTTTCTTCAGCTGCATTTTCTGATTCTTCTCCTTTCAGAAATGCTCACCTGAATAACTGGAGAGTTTCTTTTCTGTTGGAAATCACTGCCTTTTATTTGAGAAATGCAACTTCGATTAAAATTCATGGGATTGCTGTCACCATTGATTTTAGCAGTAAAAATAATGGGCAGTCATATTTTGTTTTATTACATGATATAACATTACATGCAAACATAAAGCAGTCACTTGCCCTGACTTGTATGTGATATGTGGATGTGATAAAATCATTGCTCTGCCTCTATAGGCACCCAAGATGCTGCACTTCAACCTTATTCCTATCATTGCTGGGTTGTAGGCACAGAAGGTAACCCCCCTACCATTTTTGCTAAATATTATGTCAACACTTTTTCTGTTCTCTCCCCCACCTGAAAACTAGGCAATATAAAAAGGACTTATAAAGCAAGCAAAATTGAGGGTTGGGAGAGTGAGAACAAACAAAAGAAAATATTTTTTTACCTAGCATGTTGTTAGTCTGTGGAACTCCCTGCCACAGGATGTGGTGATGGCATCTGGCCTGATTTCACACATGGGCGGCACTTTCACGCACCCTAGGCCTTTGTCTGCCTAATGAGCCTATTCAGATCATGGTCTACCTATCAACCTATTCAGGCTATTGTCCACCTAACAAGCCTATTCAGACCAGGGTGTGTGTGAAATCAAAGTGAACTATAAAATGAAGGACTCAGCACTAACTTTTCTCAGACTGACAAAGCTGCTTGGATGAGTAGTGAAACATTTCAATCTTTCAAGAAAAGAAGTCAAATTGGCATGACTCAACTTCCAGATTCTGGCGATTACTTTTTTGTTAAGTAGTAGCAGAGGAGATGTGGCATGGACTGAATATGTGGCATAACGTGGGTTCCTTCAAGGTGGCCCTTGCAAAGGAACCCAGGAGTAGGAGTGTAGCTAGCCGAGAATTACCTGAGTTCCTATGGGTTCTTTTAAAAAAAACAAGTAGCCTGAGAGCAACAATGTAATGGAATTCTTTTACTCACTATTCTAAGTTACAAAAATGAAAAAAATAACTCATAAAAATCAATGAAAAATATAAAAATACTTAGATATAATCATATATCATTGCCTGAAAAACAACAAAGCTTATGATATTCTCACTAGCTTAATACTATGAAAATTACAAGCCTAAGATAGCTGTAGTCCATTAGATATAGACCTAGCCATCTTAGGCTTGTAATTTTCATAATGAACACAGGAAGGTTAAATGCAAGGATATCTAAGACATCCTTTTGTCATCTTACACATCTAAAGACAAGTGTGACTCCTGCTCCCAAAAAGTTAACAACATTAATGTTTACCTGGCATCATTGAAGGACTCTATAGCCCATCTGCTTCTACTTGGTTGGACATTTAGAACCTGAGATACAACTGGTTACTGAAGAGTAGGTTCACCACAGATCATTGTTATGTCCAAATCCCAAACTGTGGTTAATCTTTACTCTGGTTGATAGAAACAAGCCATGTTCATCAAGTATAGTTTGAAGTTTACTTGTTTTAGTTAACCATAAGATGGAATCAGCTTTTAAAGGTTTAATGATATGGCATTCTTCAGTTAATCTAAAAGAGAAACAAAACCTTAGCTCCTTTTAGCCATGCTAAATTAGAAGGGTGATTATAATATTTGTTTCAAGCACATTTTTGCACAATATTAAAACATGAGCAAAATACCCCCTCACTGAATATAAGCAGGCGGGAAGATACACTTGCAAGGCACCAGTGCTTTAAAATGCATATTTCTCACCTACACCCTGTCAGGAACATTTTCATCTGTGGTACATGAGGATGAGATGACAGCAGGCACAAGACAAACAACAGGTTTCAACCAAATTAGCAAGGCAAAAATAAGGGCAAGTTAGTTCATTCTGTGGAGGCCCTTTGCTCATTCCAAGATCCAAGGCAGAGTCAATGCCAAGAAAGCCTGAATACTGCATGCTGCAGTATCTCTTTTTGGCCAGTTCCACCACAGATGCCCAAAAAGCAGTGAATAACAGACAGATTCTTGAAGCCAACTGATCCTTGTTCCAATCAGATCTAGTTCTCACTAATGTCTGAGCTGTCCTACTTCAGATTATACATGGAGGCTCTCGGAAAACACTTTAGCACTAAAAACAACCACAAAAATGCCTTGGCTCATTGGCATGTCTAAGAGAAAGCTAGGCTATAATTCTTCTCACGGATTGTTTTTCTATCTATTTGGGAGGTTTATTGTTTCATTTTAATATGGAGGGATATTTAATCGTATGTTCTTCCTGAAGCCCTCTATGCCAGCATTCTCAGCAGCCCATGCACAAGTCTGTCACCTGGGCTGAGAACTCAAACTTACTTGCTGGGTGAAATAAAATGTCCTTCTACTCCCTATTCATTGGCAGGTGCTTCATAAACAGAATATGAAACATGAAAGTGATGGGCTTATTTTACTGCATCATCAGGGCATGGATATCCATAAGGAGGAGGTAACAATTTTTATTGTTTTGAGGGATATAAGTTTGACACCCAAACTGAAATCCTGTGGAATTGGACCAGATGAATATCGGGTTCTTTCTAGTTCTGGTTGTTAGTCCCCAGAAGGTTCCTGGAAATTTTATTTTATTTGAATAGCCAGACTTTAGCCAATCATATCCTTTTTAGCATGCACTACAACAGAAATATACGCTCATATCTTTCATTAATGCTATCTGCCCTTCAAGGGACTGTAATGGAATACCTTAAGCTGGTATGGCAGTTGCAGCTTTTCTCAGGCAGTGAGAGCTTCTTCCAATGGCTGGAAGTGGTTGGTAGTGTAGCATAATTCAGCAATGCTTCTGAGACAGGTAACCTTTCAGTACCATACAATATCTTTGCTAAAGAATATATCTATGCTGGCTTGCTATTGGCTTGGCTTACAAGGCCAAGACAAAGTGGTTAAACTGCTGTACGGTAGCCAAACTCTACTCACACTCCTGGGTACAGTCCCAGGTAGTTGTCTCAAAGTTGATTCTGCCTTCTGTTCTTCTGCAGTCAGTAAAATGAGTACCCAGCTTGCAGCAGGGGCAATGTGCAGCCCTCATAATTGACTTGTGCTGTGCTATATGGTGTGGTATATACGCAGCAAGTGTAGCTACGCTTTTTAATTTATATAGCCCTAAACAACTTGGGACCTTGGACACTGATTTCTGAAATGTAGATTCACTCAGTCCTTGAGGTCTAATGGAAAGGCCATGCTGCCTCATGCTGCTGAGGTCCACTCGGTCATTTTGTTTTCAGCCTATACTATGTGCAGTACCTTCCTCTGAAATCCAACATGCTCTATCAATATTTAGTTTTAGACATATCTTGAAAACATACCTGTTTCTAAAAGACTTTCCTGTATACTTCAACCTACCATCCATTTAATGGACAATGTAAAAACTACAGTTTCTCCTTCTGTCTCTTCAGTATATTTAAAGATATTATACACAACTTTAAAATTGCCACATCTAAACATTTTAGAAAGATGTGTAAATCATGAGACTGTTAAATGTTTCTTCAGCACTGCACACAGGAAAGCATCTTTCACCACATATGAAGACAATACAGAACCTGAGGGCTGAAGGCTTCCTGGTATACACCTTTCTTCTACCACACCTTTTTGCTACCTTCCAGGATCTGTGACCTGAGGTGACTGTTTCACTCTCTCTAATAATTGGGCAGGCCCCAAGCATATATTTCTTTGAATGATCCCTCAACCAGAATGAACACTTTCAGAGAACCATGACTAATGAAGATGATCTTACAACCAAGAACCAACAGCAAGGGGGGCCTCCCCCCCCCCACACACACTACGGACACCTTTGATTATGTAGGAAAATTATGAACAGCTACTGATTGGTTGGTAGTCACCTGAAACTCTCCACTATCTGTAAAGATACTATTCAACTTTCTCTAATAAAACACCATTGTGCCCCATGGTATAGCTGCTTATTATTTTAGCCCACTATTTTTGGTTTGAATTTGTAGTTCATGACTTATCTGTTTGCTGGTGCATGCTATAACCACTAATATCCCTATCTGAATAGCCAGAGTTTAGTCACTGCCCTTCAGTGATTAGCTGTCACTTGGTAATCTTGCCTATGTATCAACAATCATACCATATGTAAGAATTCCCACAGTTCTGAAGCTTTCTAATAGCCTGAGCCTTTAATGTTATTTTTATATCTTTTTATATTAATCTTGTATGCTCTAGTTGAGTTACATGAGTGGATTAGTATACAGCATGATCTAAGGCAAATTCCAGCACAATACATAGAAGGTTGGGTGTATGGACAGACAGATGCAAGTTTAAAGCACAAGAGGATTTGCATATTTTATTCTGCTTTACAGCCTGTTTTTGAAGAGTGGGATTAATGATCTGTTAAATTATGACTATTCAGCAGAAGTGTGAATTTCCCCTGAATTTCTTTCTGCAGGGCCAGTTTTGCCAGCTCCTTTGAATGAGAGCAGAGACTGAACTGGAGAGATATGGCTACAGGAGTACAGCAGAAGTCAGTGGATTTAGCCCTACCTCTTTTGACCACTTGCCAGAAACATTGGCTAAGAGAGTGCCCAGATTTGCCCTGGTTAATAAGATTACATTGAACTTTAGAGAACTTTGGGCTGTGGCAACTTGGGAAACTCTCCAAGGCGGCTCAGGGTTCCCAGCATCATGCTGCTTAATGGGGCTTCCTACTGAACAACACTTCTGGGAATCAGTCCTTGGGGAAGTTACAGCACAAGCTCCTGTACTGATGTTTGAGACTTCCAGAGGTTTGAAGGTAGGAGAGGGTATAAAAGATGACATGGGCTCTTGAGAAGATTCCCACCTGCCGTTTCTTCAAATAATGAAGTGTGCTCTTACGTTCTGTTTTGTGATGACTTAAACCCCGATTGGTGTTAATCTGCAAGGCCGCACAGAAACAAATTTTATTTGAAGCCAGGGATGTTCAGTTTTCTAATAACTAGTTAGAATTTGAGAAAAATTACAGCTAGTTAGCTGCTTTGGTTGAATCCCAGCGATCACACATAGTGGAATCAAATCAAAATGGAGCAGTCCTAGCCACAGTAGTCCTTGTTAGGGACCCAAAACAGCAGACTAGGCATGGATTAGGAACAGGCTATTTGAAATTGCTCATACATAATATTTGCCAGAAAAAGGAGCAAAGCAGGGATTGAGCCCTGTCTGATGGTACTGTTGCTCCTTACTCCTACTTATTGATATGCAGGATAGCTGCCTTACAGTGCAACTCTGCTCATGTACTGGGATGAGAGTCCCACTGTGTTGAGTGACGTGCTACCTGTAAAACTATAATGAAGTGCTGAATAGAACCTGTATAGTATTGCAGTGCTAAAGAAGTCAGGACGAAGCCCTGCTGAACATTGTTGAACTGCAACTCCTGCCCTCCCCTGGGGGGGGGGGGAGGCGCAGGATGTTTAAAATGTCTTTGAGCCACCAAGACAAGCACTTGCCTTGGTGACTAACGACGTTTTAAAGGACCCGCTGTTTCTACCCCCATACTTGGCACATTGGGGGGAGAAGTGGTGGGTTTTTGTAAAAGTCTTCCTGCCCAATTGGGGCGGGGGGAGTGACAGGTCATTTAAAATGTCTTTAGCCATCAAGGCAAGCACGTGTCTCCATGGCTCACAGACATTTTACATGACCCGCGCCGCACCCCCCCCCCCAATTGGGTGCACTGGGGGAGAAGTGGTGGGTTTTAAAAAAAGTTTTTATGGCGTAAAAAATGAAAAATGTAAAAAACAAAAAATTGTTTCAAACAAAACAAAAATAAATGAAATAAATGAAATAAAAACAAAACAAAACTGCATTTTTCTGTTTCGTGCGCTTCTCTAGTAAGGAGTATAGCTAATAACAATCACATAATACTTTTACATATTGAATACATCATTCTTGAAAGGGAAGCAGCTGTTCAGATGTAGGATAAATGCAAGAAACACATATCAGTTAGTGTCTCTAGCTTAAGACCTGCGGGTTGGAAATGTATACCTTGTAGCTTGACAGGTGATAACAGTTGGTTGATTTGGATCCTAGGATCTTCATGCTGGCATCTACAGAAGATGGATTAGACCCTAAAAGAGCAATCTATTCACTTGTTTCCTGCTTTAAGGAACCCTCTTATGTTTTCCTCATTGTTTTCTGGTTTGTTTCTTTATGAACCCATGATATGTTCATGTGGATTAGACACTTATATGGGTACAATAATATTTTTTCTTCCTCAGTGGCATTCTCTGAAGAGGAGTTAGGAATACATATGTTAGTACTCTTGAAAAACTACAGTTCCCAGAGTACCTGGGTATGTTTGTGTACTGGATATATTTGCAACACATGGCTTTCATGGCTTGCTTGTGAGCGTCTTACAGGCACGTGCTTAGTTACTGTGAGAAACAGGGGACTGTATTGGACGAACCTTTGGTTTGACCCAGCAAGGTTCTTCCTCAGATCTGTAACAGTATTCCAAGCTTGACCTTTTAAAGCAAAAGTGAGTTCATAATTTTGAGAACTGCCAGAATGATGGCACAAAATCAAATGCAGGAAAACCTTGCTCTCCTTGGCTCCAGTCCAGATAGGATGACCAAATAAAAAAGACAACCAAGTTCCTGCAGTTCTAATATAGTAGTTGTTTGGAGGAGGGCATTTCAGCAGGTGTAGCTTGCAGAAATTTCAAAGCCCCATGGCTTTGCCTGCTTCAAAGTGAGAGGAAGACAAAGGGCCCGTTTATTCCCCTTGAGGTATCTGTAATTTGTGTAAAATGTCTCTGGTGACCTTTGCTTTTGAGAAGTAAAGCATGTATGTACATAGCAAGCACAATAGAACTAAGTGAGTAGTGAGAAAGGTGCCAACAAGGCACCACAGAGCATCAGATTTGGGACAATTAATGCAACTGCACAAATTGCACAGTTTTATAGAACATTTCCCCTTTTGCATAAAATATTGTTCCCATCAGTGCAAAAACTGTATCAACTGAGCATGGCAGAAAATTCCTTCCATCCATACTGGGAATGGACAAATGTTTAATGCTTCAGCTTTGCCAATAAGAATAAAACAAATAAATGCACCTTTAGATGCCAAGGGAAATAGTATGGAGTTCTCTTTTATATTTTGTCTGAAGATTTCATTCACACCTGCTTCACTGCAGAGTTCTTCTGTCTCATGCTACTTTTCAGCTGATTTCTCAGCACGCTGTATCTGCCAGCAACAGAAGCTACCGGAAAAAGTCATCATTTCTTAGCACTGCTGCTTACTGGAGTTTGCTGGGCTGTTTCCTGAATCATCTTGGACTCCCCCCTCTCTCCTCACCTCTCTTTCGAATCAAATAAATCCTCACGTGGAAGCTTTGTCAGGATGCTTATGAACAGAAGTTGTGTTTTGTATCGAGTCCAAACTTTGCTCGCTTTCCTTACATTGTTTCTCCCCTTTCATTCCATTTTTAACTTTTTTTCAGTTTCTGCATTAATGGTCTTATCTTCACTATACAGTTTGTTTCCTTCTTTGGAGTTGGTCTTGAAACAACGTGTCTCGCCCATTTTGTTATTTCCTCTCTTTTCCTAAATATATATTTATCTGTTCTCCTTCCCTCTACCCTTAATTCTTTCCAGGGACGCCATTTAAAGAGAATGGGGCAAACTGTCCTTCTACTACCAAGTTTTTGTACGAGTTGGTTCTTCTGCATGGCACTCTTCTTGGGGATTTATTTTCATACTGTTTCACTGCTTCAGGGCAAATAGCTGTTATTAATCCCTGCTGCTGCAGGACATACTTTAGATCTGGTTTTCTGTACTGGGGTAGGTGTTAGGAATCTGGGTGCGAACAAGCTCTCTCTAGTTCTGTTGTTGCGGGCATACTTATCTGATGGGTTTAGATTCACTGGAACTCTAAACAGTTTTCCAAAGGCAGTTCTGTGCAGAGTGTGTAGAACAGTAATCCAGCCGAGATGTAACTACGGCATGTGTCACCATGGTCAGATCAAAACTCTAAAGGAACAGGTGCAGTTGGTGCACTCATTTTAACTCTTCAGAGGCACTCCAAGTCATTGCCAAAGTCTGGGCATCCAGACACAGAGATGAATCCAGGAGCACTCCGAAGGGGCAGACTGGTCCTTTCCAAGGGAGTGTAACCCCATCCAGCACAGGCTGCATCCCTATTCCTTGGTCATCCTTTTGACTGACCAGGAGCAACTCTGACTCATCTGGATTAAGTTCCTCTTCTTTTCTGAGTCATTTATTTGTTTTAAAAGTTTCCACCTTATTCCTTTAAAAAGAACCCAAAGCAACTTATAATGTATAATATACTTATTTTAAGTTGTGATATTATTGTAAATGGAATATTATTGCTGAGCTGCCACACCTGACCCTCCTAATTAGCTCTTTAGCTAATATTACATTTTTATTCTTGCACAGTATCTGTTTCAGGTTGTTTACAGGATATTTTTTTAATATGACTCTTTGAGCTCTGGCACTTCTAAGATGATGATTGTGAGCCACTTTGTATTAACACATTAATGTTTTATTTTGAACAAAATGATGCAAATTATTCAAATCTATTGTCTTCTTCCTCTCTTCAGTTCAAAGTAGTGGCCCCAGTGCTTTAGGCCTTTTTTGTTTGCTGCAGCTGCACTCTGGACTTGCCGGCAGCTTCATCCAGTTTCTGGGGCAGGGATGCACTGAGGCACTAAAGACAACTGAGCTCCTACTGTGATATTTACAGCTCTCATTCCCCTGCCACTGGGGACTGGGGATAAAATATGTCACACAAGAAGCTATGAAAGCAAAGTTGGGACAATCTGTATTCTCTCGTGAACTGGAGTCCCTTTCGATTGAGTGTTGCCCTGGCAAAAAGCTACATGTGCGCTCTCTCATCCTATTTCACAGGGAATATTTACTCATAATTCTTCTAATGTCTTACAGGCTCGCATGATGCCAATGCACTCTCCTTTATTTCTTCCTTTGGAACCAAACGCTCCTTAGCACACATCCCACGGCTGCTTTGGGCAGAGCTGTTTTGAATTGTCAGACTCCTGCTACTTGATGGAATTATTGTCTTTTTGGTTTTTTATTTAAAAAAAACACACAAGAACATAAATTATGTATATTATTTTGGAGTATGATATGTATTAGCTGTTTTCAGAGAGGTGAGAGGTGACCACGTTAGTCTGTTGGAGAGGAGGGAATAAAAAGAAAAGACAAGCAGAAACCAAGGCTGTGTCACCATTAAGACTAACATTCATTTCAGTGTGAGCTTTTATAGATTAAAATCCACTTTTCCTACCTGTATCTAAGGAATTGGGTTACAATCCATAATAGTTTATCTTTTAAAAATTGATGGTTTTAAAGAAGCCCCAATGGCTTTTTTGTTTGTGCTGATACAATAATCTAAATTGCTATTATTTATCATTTACATACATTCAGTGGTATTGCATATACTGCTTTGTTTGTTTGGGCCTGAATCTTACCTATCAAACCCAAGGTGGTGCCTTTTGGTCTGGCCTTATGGCAAATGTTCACTGTAATCTACTTGTAACAAGAAGGAAGTGAAGCACACACACGTAGAGTGAGAGAGTGAGAGAAAGAGAGACTTGGCCAAGACCACAAAAGAGCCAGTTTCAATCATGCAATATGAATCCAAGTCTAAACTTAACTCTCTCTGTAGAGGGCTCCCTCTGCTAGGAGGAAAGAAAAGTTCACCTAGCTCCTCATCTTTGCTCTGAGTCTCCACTTCAACTTCCAGATTTATTTGTAGAATTCTTGTTCAAAAATGTTCTCCTTAAAAAACACACACACTTACTTCTTCTGTTTCTGCCTAGGACCCCAATGTGTGGAAGCTTGACACCCCCTCCCCCACACAGTATTTCTTTTTTGATTAATCCAAAGTCAGTTTACACATGTTCTTCTTGTTTGCTCCTCAGGCTTATGGACATGGGTAGCTGACCAAATAGGGAAACATCAGCCTGAACTAAGTAGTGCCTAGAGGTAACTGCCAGGATTCTTCAGAAGCACAAGAGCGGGGGGGGGGGGGAGGGAAATGGGCCATGTCCACAAACAAGGTTTCCATCAGGATCCATCTATTGTTCAGCTTATACAAGTATGTGTCCCAACTACCCACATATGCTTGCAATTTCTGGAAATATTAGTCTTTCTCATCTTGCATCAGCTTCTGATTCTTTTGGGTCATGGTGGGTATAAAGCACCTACAAATCAACACTAACACCAGCATATTAATTTAAAATGTATTTTCAGGGTGAGGAGAAGCCTGCTATTTCTTAACATCAAGATTAATTTTGTTAAGTGGCCAAAATTCTATTGCACAGTTAAACAAAACTTTTAGTTGCAAACAGCTGTGAAATGGGGGGAAAATCCTCAGAAGCATTGTGTGTTTTGTGTCAAGTTGTGCAACTCAATATGCAACACGCAATGCCTATGGAGATTTCTTAATCTACCACAATTAGCCACTAAAACGTACTGTATTCCTTTTTTACATATCTGTGTAACAGAATTCTGGCCAGTATTTTAATTTGTGCCTGCTGTACTAGCCCTTTTTACTCCTCATGGGGGGAAAAGAACAGAAAAGAAAAGAACAGCAACAAAATTACAGACCCTGGAATGCTGGGGGAACAGGCAGTCCCACCATTCAAACACCCAATTCATTTGATTCTTAGGCTAGTATCTGGGTTACAAATGCACCGATTCCTGTGTCTCTGAGAGCAGAGTGATTTGTGTGCGCGGGCGAGAGGGTGTGTTCTCTTCTGGCCCTTTCTCTAGCCTAGATGGCTCTTTTGAGTGGAGGGGCTGCGGTTGTTTCCGTGCTGCTGGGCTCCCTCCTCTCATCAGGAAAAGAGGGCTGGCAGCACCCATGCAAAGAAAGGTGGTGCCTTTTGGTCTGGCCATTGCTTTACAACTAGTAATGAATATCTAAGTCAAAGTTCGCATGAAGGGCAGCACTGCTGCCAGAAAGTCATGCAGCTCACATGTTGGTTAGTATGTCACTTTGAACAGCCCTTATCTGATATTATTATAACTAACCCAGTGCTGACAGCATGGAACAGATTGCAGAAGCCATGTGATGATTATTTCAGGCATTGCTGGGTACAATGTGCTGGTAATATTAACCCATTCTTTCCAGAACGGCTTCATTATACCCCTAGGGAGGCTGAGCGAGTACAGTAAGGGAACACTAAGTAAATATATCAGGGTTTAATTTCCATGAAAACTAATGGCTAGCAGTAATATATTTGTTGTCTACTCCTGTAGTTTGCCCAATGCAGTCTAGTTTAAAGCTGGGAATCACATTTGCATTTAGCAGTAGTGTGTCTGTGCACTTAGAAAAGAAAAGAAAGGAGGGGAAAGAAATGAAAATAATAATAAAAAAGGAATACTGTAAAGAAAAAAACATATAACACACACACCATAAAAATACTACTTCTGGCAGATACAGGACTTTTTCCAAACAGTACATGCCGATAAAATGTGGACTTTGGTTTGGCTGTTTTGATGGCTGATCTTTAAAGTTTATTGCAAAGTGTACCAAAGTCATAGGCTAGTGAAACAGTCTTTCGGCACTGTACAGAAATGTCACAGCAGGAAGGGGACACAAACAACAGAAGTAATGATTTGTGCAAGGCGTAAGGCCACGGGGTGAGCACACTTATTGAACCCATAATACGTAAATGCTCTTAGAGTGACATTGGTCATTTCAAAATATTGCAAAATGTGATGAAAATATAAGAGTGGTACAAAACAATAGTTTGGGGACATAAAGGTATTCTCTGATTATATCCCTGTTTAAAATGAGATGGAGTGATGCAGAGTTTATTTACCAAAGAGACAATGTACATTGGATTTGAATGAAACCAAATTGATTTAAATCATGATTTAAATTGCAATTAAAATAACATCTTAGTAAGACATGATTTCTCTCTCTCCCTTCAAAAGTAGTTCCTTGCTACAATTTCTCACAATGCAGAGATGCAGGTTTTATTTTTAGAAGACTGATATTATATATGCAGGTTTAAAAGTTATCTATTTATTTATTCTGAAGAACTTTCAGATTGTTTGCAGTTATATCAGAAAGTAATTTCAATCAACATTTAAAAATGTAGCCAATCAGGTCTGTTATTTTTGTTCCATACACTTTTGAGCTCTTAATAAGTATATTTGGAGACATTTGGAGACATTTGGAGACACATTTCTGATGCTATAGTTTCAACTTTTTACAAGTGTCAGTACTTTGGAAAACACAAACAAGCTAGAAAGAAAGAAAGAAAGAAAGAAAGAAAGAAAGAAAGAAAGAAAGAAAGAAAGAAAGAAAGAAAGAAAGAAAGAAAGAAAGAAA